>JAKCWG010000312.1:0-86760 GCA_021464415.1 Lonicera japonica
AATTTTCATAGATTTTACAAATCTCAAATCTGAATCTAATTGTGCTATCTAAATAATTAGATTCCAATTCTATGCCCCAATTACATGGAACCATTTGTTTTTAGAGTTCTAAGGGACCATTTGTTTTTTCCCAAAAAATATTACATGCACCTGGTATAAATATACCGTCTAATGAAACTAAAAAGAATGAAACTTAGTTCAGAAAGGACATGTAACATCTCATCCATATGTGGAAATAGATAACACGCATTGTCCTCCTCTATATTTGTTGTGCACATTACATCCGAGTTGGACTTCTTTCTGGACCACCCAAACGGGCGGGCCCACCTATCTGCGCACATAGTAATGATATTGTATTCAACTTAAACACCTTTGGCGACAGTGTGTAGTTTTCTCTTAAAATGCCTCGTTAATATGTTGTGACACTACCCAACTTATCAACCTTGTTAAATTCTACAATTTTCCCATAACGGATCAATGATTTGAGCCAACCATTCTTAATAACATCATCAAATGGATATGCACAAGTGCTGTTTGTTATAGACATATCATCATGATTTATTCAATAGTTTATAATTGTTCAAAACTACTATTGCATCCCAAATTAAGAGCGCGCTACTCCTTTTTGACCGTTTCAAATTAAAATTTCCCATTAGGGGACATATTTAATGTACCAAATCTCACGATACTAAACAAGTTCTATCACTATGCATTGATTATGTTGAGACTCTTGTAGCCATAAAATGTGTGGAGATTCAAATATAAACTCGCAGTTTGGGACGAAGGAAGAATTATTTTGAGACCATTTGACAAAAAATGAAGTGAATAAAGGAAAGGTATACAGCCAAACATTATTGAACCAATTGGAAATTACTACTGTTGTGCTAAGATACTGCTAGAACAAGCCTTAGCACAAGTGTAGGTTCGACCGGACAATTATGCGTACAATAATTAAAGAAACAAGCACCCCTGATATTCAAGTAATACAAAAAACAAGAGATTAAAAAAGAAAACAACTAACCAAGCACGCAAGAAATTAGGTGGTGTCGGCAAAACCGCCACTAATCCACCGGGTGATAGCTATTATTGATGAGACCCCAATTCCGAATACAACGCATAAAATAAACCCTAGCCGCCAATTAGAGCTCTCAATATTATCTCTCAAATATACTCTCTAATCTAGCTAGTAAATAATAATAATACAACTCATTTTAATAAAACCTATAACAAATGGTCTATTTATAGAGTATAAATCCTATGGGTCTATGACTGCACAAAGCCAAAACCTACTAGAAATTGGATAATACAAATCTAACTAGGATTTGGACACTACAAAGCCAATTAAAAATTGGACAATATAAAACCAAATAGGTATAGGATTCCTATACAGAGCCAAATCTTCAACTACTTCAATTTGTAATTGCGAAACATTACAAGTAATAGAAAATTTTGTAAGTTTATATTGGATAGTTTCCTACATCTGTAATTACATGTCAATGTTTGATAGAAAAGTAATTTTGATTTTGTTTAGTCTAACCACAATATCTTCCATGCTGATCCTCTCCGTAGGAAAATTTGTCGAATAATCCAAGGCCAAATGTAAGATGGATGAGGCACATTCCTTCTTGGCAAAAACATTTTCATCTTCCATTCCTATTAAATTAATGTCTATTGTTAAATTTCCTTATTTATTTATTTATTTTATTTTATTTTCTTATTCTAATTATTCTATTCACAATATTATTTTCTTTTCTTATTGTATTGCATAGTTAGGTTAGATTAGTTCTTTCCTTTTCTTTGTCTTGTTGGCTCTATAAATAAAGCTCTCCCTTATGTAATATTCAATTCATACAATCAATTCAATATGTATATTTATTATAATCTATATAATATTCACTTTTCTATAATCTTAACATGGTATCAGAGCGTTAAGATCTTCCTATCATGAGATCTTAAAAACTACTTTTCGTCGCCCGCCAGACCACTCTAACCTAGCGCCTCATCTAAACCGTCGTTCAAAACTTGCTTTCTCTCCGCCGCTTCACCTACCCACTGCCACCGTATAAATCCAACCTTCATCCTATCAAATCCTTTATTTAACTCACTGCCAATCAAAACCACCATTGCCGTTTAAAACCAGCACTTTAAACCATTGTCCCTATTCACCTTCTCATCAAATCCATTAAAACCATCCTAGCCCCACTACTTTACTACCCTGATCACCGTCCAAATAAAAAAAAAAAGGAACCGGAACCACCACTGTTGTCCAAAGCAAAACCATCACCAAACCTTCATTGCCACCGCTCACACCACAATTAACTTCAGCCACTGAGGCACGTGCTCACACCCAATGCTCCTGCTCCGTCTCAATTTCCATGTGAAGAACTCACTCGCAACCCATTCATGCCCCAGCCATGAGACCACTTGCTCGCACGAAACTTTCTACTCCAAATTTTCTACATGGATGTTCTACACCGGACCTAATCATCCTCTTCAGCTCCACCTGTTGAAAATCAAGAAGACTCAGTCATCCTCGTCCGCCTCATTCACCTACATGTTAGTTTTTCCACCCGGCTTGTTCTTTTACTATAATTTTCAAACTCATAATGCTTTTCAAGCCTTCTTGAGTTTGAGGGGGGGGTTTAAATTTCCTTATTTATTTATTTTATTTTATTTCCTTATTATAGTTATTCCATTCATATATTATTTTCTTTCCTTATTGTATTGCATAGTTAGGTTAGATTAGTTCTTTCCTTTTCTTTGTCTTGTATGGCTCTATAAATAGAGCTCTCCCTTATTTAATATTCAATTCACACAATCTGTTCAAAAATATTTCTCACTTTTCTATAATCTTAACATCTACAACTTGAACAATTGAACCAAGGGATGCCTCATAAACCCAACTCCTCATTGTCATTTTGTCGAAAAACATTCCATATGTCGGCTTCTTCCTTGTGAATGTTTTCATTAGTAGAACACAACAGCTGTAAGCATCTCCTTTCGTACATACTATTCCTTCTTTTCCATATTCTACGCAAGGCAAGCACATTCATAATAAAAAATAAATCAAAGAATATTAAACTCTAAGGGTGGTTTTGAGGGGCTTACATGGAAAACAATTTGGTGGGAAAATCTTAAAGAATTATGTAATTTCGGGATATAAGGCAATGTCTAATGATTATAAAAATAGCGCTAAGTCTAATTTTGTGTTAAGAATATGGAATATAATTAAAAAGATCAAAAAGGATAAACTAAGGAAATCTCTTGTTAGAGTGATATACTAAAAGCCATAATTTTCTTCTTGGTTTGGATATGTTATAAACTTGGTTTTTCTATTTTAATAAGAATCTTTATGGACAATGGTTGCATTCTATTATTTATTTAAATATTGTGTATGTGTGTGTCTTTTATTCCATATAGTAGATGATTTAGTATGTAGAGTATAGCTTACACACAGAAAATCATATCATCGGTTCTTGTGGAATATAAGTTTAATGGTTCACAGTCTTAGATGGAATTGGACACCCATCGGTAGGATTGTAGCACAAGTTTTAGTAGTTTATCTTAACTACAGAAAACGATATAGTTTTAACTCTTTGTGCTAGTACACTTTGTGTGTATTGAATATGACCAGTTTGGGTTAATTGTTTTTATACTGACTATATAAAACAATTTAAAATCCCATGGTTATTATGATTACTTATGCTCTTAATCTTGAAATAATTAATAGACATATATATGTAGTGTTTATTGTTTTGACTCATTAAGAGTGAGATTTATTTATGGATCAATAATCTTCGTGAATTGGATGACAATACTATATATATGATAAATATTAATTATTGACAGAATCCACGTCCCGGTATAGGGATTGATGATAACCCCTTGAGAAATTTATAAGTTTTGATCATGTCAAACCCTGCAGGTGGATTATGTTAATCCGACATGTCAAATAAGTTAAGTGGTAGGCTCAAGGATTAAGAAGTCATTTAAATATAATTGTCAATAATTTAATTTAAATGACGGTTATCTGTAATCTTAACGTGGGGAGAATAATAAGTATTTAAATAACAAGGAGCTCGAAATATAATTTTGACATAAGGACGGGAGTGCAATTATAATTCTTTAGTGGTGCGAATTATAATTTATGGAAGGAACTAATTCATAGTGGAATTAGGATTCCAACTTTCCATAGGAAGCCTAAACATTTATTTATCCTTAAGGTCCCTATCGTAGCCTTATATATATGCCGGCCTTGTCTCTTTTTATTAGAACAATAATTCTCATGAGTTAGGGTTTGTTCTATTAAGAGAGGAGAAAATCTTGGTGATACCGTAGCCCACACTCGGTGCAAGATTTAAAAGGGTGCAAAGAATACGATAGAAGATCTTTAGGTTTTCGGTACTGTAGTCGTAAATCAGTCGTAACTTTTGATTGCAACGTTGGATCGGGCTGATTTTTGGATATGTCGTTCAGAACGCAAAGTTACTATCATTGCGTAAAAAATTAGGACGATCAAGAAGTCATTTTGGTGGCGAAAACAATCGATTTTCGCAGCCCAGAAAGAATTAAAAAATCTGACCAAATCGCAATTTGATGCTTTCAAATCCTAGTCTCCTCATATGGATCATCTGCATGATCCACAAAGGTGAAATCCCTTTATTCTTATAGGATTTTAACAAAAGTATTTTGTTTAATCTATACGCAATATCAAACGATCATGTATTTATGTCTCCATCATCTCTAATGGTCATTTTTACCTAAATAGATTTCTATAATATAAATTGTAAAATAGTAAACACTCTCTCCAATGGGAGTTTTTATATGCATTCCATGTTAAGTAAGTCACATGGAAAAATTTTATCATAAAAAAATTAATAGAAAAATCCACTTCCCTAAGATAAGGTTATTTTCCTATTCCATGAAAATGATAAACTAGGTTAAAGAAAACTGTGGAAATTAATTGTTTGGGAATTTTCTGCATTAAAACACTAATGATGAAAATTAAGGAATGTTGGGCATTTTCAATGAAAAAAAAAAGAAAAAAAACGTTGAACAAGAATATGGAGGAATGACAATTTTTATGCTTTTTCCATTTGTTTTAGAGGAATGAAAGAACTAAAGCAACAATTGAAGTAATAAATATGGAAGATTACCTGGTGCAATATACCCAATTGTTGCCAAGGTCTTATTTTATGCCATAAACTCTCTTCACCTAAGAGTCTGGCGATGCCAAAATCATAAACATGTGCAATCATATCTTTATCGAGCAGGATATTGTTGGGCTTCAAATCGCAATGAATAATAGGCATTCTCTGGCCATGATCTAGATATTCCAAGGCAGATGCAACATCTATCATTATGTTCAACCGCTTTAGAATAGTCAAACAATAGTTATGAGGGCACAACCATTTCTCAAGGCTCCTGTTAGGCATGTACACTAGTAACAAGGCCAAGAAGTCCGGGTTACTGCAATTGCTAACAATTTTAGTAAGATTACGATGCCGAATATCACGCAGAACTTCATATTCAACATCAAAACTCTTAAATGCTTTTTCTAATTACAAATTGAAAACCTTCACTACAACATTCACAGCATCCAACGTCCCTTTATATTCCGACCTAGCACCCCCCCCACACCAAGCAGATTGCTTTCGTTGAAACTGTTTATAACTTGCAAGAGCTCAATGTATAAAACCTTTCTCCAAGCATGAGGCAATGCACTCAGTTGGGTTTATAATTCCACACCTCTTTTTTGGCGTCTTAATTGTCATTACAAATAAAAATGAATTTCTATACCGTAATCTTTTGCATGGCTGGACTTGTAATCGGGGTATCCCACATAACCTGTCATTTTGCATAAAAGACTTTGCTGTGAAGTTAGCAAAACATCCACGTGTGGCAATTTCTCGTTGTAATTTATTGAAAAACACATTAAAGTATTGGATATCCCTCAAAGGACTTGGGTATTGGTCCAGACAAATCGTTATTGGATAGATCCAATAATTTTAAGTTTATCAATTTACCTAATGATTCAAGAACAGATCCTTCTAGTTTATTATGCACCAAGGAGAGAAAAGTTGCCATTTAACCGCTCCTAATGGTGCTTGGGATAACACCCGAAAACTGGTTGAATGAGAAATCGATTTGTGTGATAACACTCAGATTTCCAATATCTTATGGTATATTTCCATGAAAAAAATTTGTGGACAAGTTTAGATACAAGAGATCTTTAAGGCTCCATAAGGTTGATGGTAAATTCGAAGTCAAATTATTAGAATATAAGAATAGCCTTCTCATTGATCTAAGTTCTCCTAAACACGAGGGTATCAATCCATCAAGGTTATTATCACTCAAGTATAAATCTCCCATCCTTTATAACTGACAAATATCGTTTGGTATGGATCATTTCAAATCGTTGTGTTCAAGATACAATTGTGTGAGATTTTCCAATCTTCCAAGTGTTGATAGGATGAACCCAATCAAATCATTGCTATCTAAAAGTAGGACTGTCAAGCCGCTCAAGATGCCTATTCCAATCGGAAGTTCACCTTTAATTTGGCATCCAAACGCTTCGAACACATGAAAAGAAGTTGAGAGATTCGCAATTGAAGCCAGGAGGATTCCATTTAATTGATTTAGTGATATCTCCAAAACTTCCAAATTCTTGCAATTAGTCAAGGAATTGAAGAATCTCAGTTCCAGAGTGGAAACTTCCCCGGTGAAATTATTTCATCCAATAGAGAGCCCTTACAAATCTCATACATTACCAAGTGTGCTGGGTATAAAGCCAGTGAATGAGCTGCTAGTCATCTCTATCTGGGTAAGTTTGGACACATTCGAGATAGAGCTTGGGATCAATCCGCTGAGCCTATTGTGTCCCAGATAAATTTCTTCAAGATTGGGAATCTAAAGCCCCATGTTCCCTGGAAGATGGCTCGAGAAGTAATTCAAATCCAGAGCAATGATATTGATTGTTGAGATATTGAAAATTTCGAAAGGTATAAGGCCTAACAGTGAAATGAACAACATGTGAGTGTTAGGAAAATCACAACGATGGAAAAATAATGAGGAGTTAGGAGTGTATATCCAATTACACCTCAATGTTAATATTTAAATAAGTTCTCTTTCATAATCTCTTTTACATTAATTTACGGTCAAAATGGATCAGGTTTTATAGATATTGATTAGTAAGTTTCAAATATATAGGGATTTTAATTAAATCTGATTTTTTATTTGAAGTTTTGACATTTTAATTTTTTTTTCAAAAGTTGAAGAGAGGGAAAGTAATGAGAAAGAGTAGGTAGTTTGTGGTAGAGAGAATCTATTTTTCTTTCAACTTTGATTGTGTATGTTTAGTACGTGATAATTAACTTGACTTTTTGAGGGATTTAGTGTTGGCAAAGTATTCCTTATGATGTAGGTAATTGGGAAAGGGTGATGAAATTGGCACCCCCAAAAACACTTGGTAATACTCTCACTTTCATTAGGTCATTCGCAACCAAGTAAGGTGTTTATTACTCGGTTCTTGAGGGTCGAGTATAAGCCTGTATACTTGGTCCTTGACAACCGAGTAAGGCATTATCAAGTTTATACTCGGTCCTTCACAACCGAATAACATATATCTTACTCGGTTGTCAATGACCAAATGAAAAGTGGGAGTAGTTTTAAGAGAAATTACGGGTTCCAATATCTCCACCCATTGGGAAATGAAATGGGAAAATTAGGAATCAAAGTATTCCTTATTTTACTTGCTACTAACTTGCAAATTGTGAGTGCTTTTTAACATATATTATAGTAGATAAATTTTTATATTTATAGAAAGGAAGTCCTGCACGGATAAAATAGGCAATCAAAAAGTCTGATGTAACTTTAAGGCAATTGAAATTGATCATCGCTTTATATAATAGTATATATTGTCTGGTTTGCCCTCTGAATAATAATGAGGTTTTGACTCTTTGATTCCCACGTATATTTTATTGCCTGAATCTCAATTTTGAATACTAAATCTAAAACCTAGTCACCATTAGAAGATATAATTGGTGTTTGTCTATCTTATCTTTTAATGGTGAAGAATTAAAATTCAGCACTAAAAGGTATTCTAAATTTCATTTTATTGAAATTTTATTTGAGGGTGCCTTATGTTTTTTTTATTCATTAGGCATTGATGCATGTCACAATAATAATGGTAAATTATAAAGTAGAATATGTCTAGCATTTACACTCGAATATAAGTAAATACATTTTTCATTTGTTTCGTTTAACTTTAAGTATTTAAACTTCAGTTTCAGTATAAAAAAAACAAACAGCCCTTAATTCTAAAAGAAAATCTTTGTGTTATATATGAATGCCATATCTAAATAGACAATAGACATATTGTTTTGAGCATTTTACCTTTCTTTTGTCTTTTAAGATATAACCGATAAAGTTAGGTATGGGATAGGCTAGTAATAAACAATGATTAAGTGTTTAATTTTTTAGGAGAACTGAGATGCATGATAAGATATTTTCCAATTTTTTTAGTTTGATATGAAATAAGAAAAAATTGGCTGGTGAATGAAAAAAACAATTGCATAGAAAACACTGAGTATAACCTCAGTGGCGGAGGCAAGATTTAAAGTCAGCGGGAGCTTGATTAACTGCAAATAATTTTTTAAATTACAAGGAAGAATAACAATGAAAATTGTATATTAAACTTCAATTATATAAGGAGATGTAAAAAAAATACAAATGAAAAGCAAGTTATTAAAAGTTTTGACTTTTGAGTTTTCATATTTTGAGCACATTAAAAGGCATCTTCATTTTCAATATTTTTTATTTTAACTTTCTCAATGTTCACGAAGAAAACCTTTCCCAATAAATGCACACATTTTAATACTTACATTTCATGCATTTTTGTTGTGATAAATTTTAAATACTCGCAAGCGCGCGAATCAGTTAATAGTGTAGCGTGTAAGCGTGGTCGACCCCACAAGGACTCAAAAAGTATGTTTTATAATTATTTTGTTAATCTTTCACAAAACTTCTAATCTAGCTATAAAAGTTTATAGGAATCAGACAAATAAAATAAAACAAATTAAATAAATTAAGCAAAGCAAGTAAACTAAAGTAATGAAACTAAATTAAATAATACTAAGTAAGATAATAAAAGTAATGAATTAATTGACTAGAGTTTCAGAATCATATATTTAATAACAACTTCCTAAGTATTCATGCGCATAAACCCTACTATTGTCTTGCAATAATTTGGTCTCTTGACTATATTGTTCGCGAAAATTAAAATCAAGTTTAAGTAATTTATAAAATCTAATTATAATTCTTTCACAACCAAACTTATGTATAAAGTCAAAATACTCATTATATCCGTCAAAACACACCATATATCCGCTCTTAACAAATTATAAGTGAATTCAACAAAAAATAATGAGAATCCAACTTTATTTTTATCAATTAAAATAAGTATTAAATAGGAGAAATTGTATTTAACATTAAGGCACTAAATTGATAGTGTTAATTGGTTTGAATACGAATATTGAAATTAATTAAATATACTCATCATAACCCTATCACAAATTTACACTAGTATAAAATAAATTAAATAACAAATAAAACTAAAAAAAAACTTACTTAACATTAATTTAATTAAATAATTAAACTTCAAATTTTTAAAATATTTCAAAAAAAATAAAAAGTGAAAGAAGAATAAAATAAAGAAAGAAATCGAGAACTAGAAAAGAGGAGATGCTCCTGCCGAATTCCTCCGCCCCCTTTATTGGTGTTGCTGGCTGCTCCTCTTATATTAGTTAGATGGCTTTAGGGCTTTTTATTTGGTGAGACAAGGCCCACCAATTAAATAATTGCATTGGACTTCCTTTTTATCCTTCACAAATGGGCTTGAACATATCCAGCGTTGTACAATTGTAAATGGGCTTGGAGTAGCTATATTTAGATTGAGCCCACTTTGTTGAATTTTCGCCCTAGTAAACTGCCAAATTTTGCGTCACAATTTCGGATTCCGAGATGGCTGAATGTAAAAAAGATATGAATTGAAAAGTTGTAAATCTCAAAATTCTATTCCAATTAGGCTCAAGAATCTCATTATTTGGAGTTCCGAGTAAAAAGTTATGTGTTTAGAAGTATCGAATCACTTAGGTGTTTTGACTTGCTTTAATTTCTTTATTTTTCTCAATCTTCTCCAATTCTTTTTTAACACCTTAGAAGCTATAAAAATACAAATATTAGTAATAATATACGCTCTTTAAATTATAAATTAGCATAATAAATTACACCAATTTCTTGATACATTAATTTTCTTTAGGGGGCTTTGGGGGATTTTTGTTGTTTGTAATTAGGAGGCAAAGACTTAAACATTTCTTTTATTTAGTTAAAAAAAAAAAACAAGATGAGAGAAGGTAAGATATATTTCGAAAATAGAATATGAGTCTAAGTAATCTTTCAATCTAAAAATAGATATTACTTTAGGCATTTAATTATTTGTATAATTATTAAATTGATCAATTGATAAAAATCATCTTATATGACGGGTCTAAAATTTTGAAGGTTTATACATGTTTTTAGATAATTAGGGGTCAAAGGTGAAATCAGTCTTTCTCTAATACCAAATATAAATCAGACCCCAAAGTTTAAAAATTTTAAAGATAAATCCTTGTATAAATATTAAAATACCATACCTACTATAAGAGAGGATATGCGCCTGCCGAATTCCTCCGCCCCCCTTATTGGTGTTTGCTGGCTGCTCCTCTTATATTAGTTAGATGGCTTTAGGGCTTTTTATTTGGTGAGACAAGGCCCACCAATTAAATAATTTCATTGGACTTCCTTTTCATCCTTCACAAATGGGCTTGGACATATCCAGCTATATACACATGTAAATGGGCTTGGAGTAGTTATATTTAGATGAGGCCCACTTTGTTGAATTTTTGCCCTAGTAAATTGTCGAATTTTGCTTCTCAATTTTGAATTCCAAGATAGCTGAATATAAAAAAGCTTCGAACTGAAAAGTTCTAATTCTCGAAATTCTCTTCAAATTAGGTTCAAGAATCTCATTAGTTGGAGTTCCGAGTGAAAAGTTATGCGTCCAAAAGTATTGAACCATTTTAGGTATCTTCACTTGTTTTAATTTTTTTATTTTTCTCAATTTTCTCCAAATCTTTTTTAAAACCTAAGAACTAATAAAAATATAAATATTAATAATAATATACACTATTTAAACTATAACTTAGCATAATAAATTACAACAATTTCTTGGTACATTAATTTTCTCTAGGGGGATTTTTGTTGTTTGTAGAGTTAGGAGGAAGAGACTTAAACATTTCTTTTATGTAGTTGAAAAAAAAAAGTAAAATGAGAGAAGGTAAGATATATTTCGAAAATAGAATATGAGTCTAAGTAATATTTCAATCTAAAAATAGATATTACTCTAGACATTTAACTATTTGTGTAATTATTAAATTGATCAGTTGATAAAAATCATCTTATATGACGGGCAAACTTGCAATATCTAAAATTTTGAAGGTCTATACATGTTTTTATATAATTAGGGGTCAAAGGTGAAATCAGTCTTTCTCTAATACCAAATATAAATCAGACCCCAAAGTTTAAAAAAATTTACAAAAACAACCTCATAATTTTAAATTTCACAGAAAAATCCTTGTAGAAATATTAAAATACCATACCTACTATAAAAAATTTTAAAATCCAAGTTAACCCCACTGTACCCATGTTCCCTATGCCCCTGTATTTACCCATATCTTATTCCAATTTATTTTTCAAGTAATTTTTAATTTTTTATCAAATCGACCCTAAAATTTTCTTTTAAACCATATGCACATTTAAAAATTTTGAATCATTGGTTTTCCGAATCTTTAGCCAACCGGTTCAGCAAAAACATAAGAGAGATATTGACCTGGCAACCTTTGACAATCTAGAGTTGCTAATTACTAACCACTCTAAATAGTTAGAAATTTAATTGGTAATATTGTTGTTAGATCAAACTAAAAACTAAATAGTCAATGAAACTATCAGCCCTTAAACTATGTGCAAATAATTATTAATCTGCACCTTTTTTGTGAAGTTTAATGATAAGGATGTTTTTGTAAAGATATAGAAATTGAAATGATAAATGAATTTGGTTTTCCCCTACACACATTTAGGTCGTATCTATATGTTGGAACTTGAAAGTTTACCACATTAGAGTTGTTTTCAACATAAAATGTTTTTCATGTAAATGAAAGCTTTTGAATTGTTCCACTCGTATAATTAAATCAACCACACTATTTTTATTTTTTTTTGGTTTGCGATTAATTTGCATCAAAATGTGAAAAAAAAATGTAACGGTAAATTACAAAATTTTCATTTACTGTCAATCAAATAGTCTTAAATTTTCCTTCCAAACCAAATTCTCATACAACAATTACAAGTAGTAAAGGTAGGGCTATATGTTATCGTGCAGTTTTATCTGTGATACAAATATGGTATATATATATATGGGGTATATGTAAAACACTATTCAATTATCTATAGAAGTTGCATTACAAGTAATAAGAAACCCTTTAATCTAAATTGGTTGAGAAGATTTTTTTTGAACTAACACAGGCTCCAAGGTAGAACAGAAACATAGCTACAGATTAAGAACCCTAAGCCACTTTTCAAAGTAAGATTTGCCACACAATGAGCCGTAGCATTAAAATTTCTACGAACTAAATAAACACAAATTACAATCCAATGTTCTAGAAGGCACTAGGCAAAACCTAAAGCAGTTAGGCAGTCATTGTTTTATATATCGTTTCTCAACAGTCTTTTTTTTCAAAGACTCCAAGTCCAACCAAAACGCGTTTTTCTGCATAAAGGTGGTCCAATTTTTTTGACGCCTACACACTCAGCTAGATACTGCCCATCAACCAGGCAGACACCCGAGCCGTGTTCTAGAACACCGCTCCAATTTGACGCCAAACACCTGATATCGGCAATGATAGATACAATATCCGAGGGAGGATCTTTCTTGTTAGAACAAAGATCAATTACTTCCTTACAGTCACTTTCCACCCCCGCTGAAAGTAGCTTCAAATTTTTAAGCAAATACCACGAGCATCACTAATGGCTAGGGACTCTGACATAATAGTTTGAGGAAGAAGACACTTCCTTGCCCAAATCATGGACAAGAACTCCCTCTGGATTTCTAGGCCTCGTTTGGTTCATTGATTTGAGCACTCAAGTAAGGAAAGTCTTTCCTTTCCTTCATTTGGTAAACACAAATTCCGGAAACACTTTCCTGACAGACAGGAAAGTAGAGGGTAAAGTCATTTCTCTCAAAACCCAAGGGATTGATTTTCCCTTGTGATTTCCTAGCATTTATTACAAAAATTTTGAACAACAATATCCCTACCTAAATACTTTCCATGCTTTACCAAACACAAGAAAAGAAACTTGACAGGAACTTCAGTTTCCCACCTCCATGAGAAAGACAATGGAATTAATTTCTCCTCCGTGAACCAAACGAGGCCTTAAGAGTAATCCTATTTGCAGCGCCTTTTGACTTTGGGCAGAAAGTCCCATGACAATTCACATTATAGGCATTTGATGAAACTGGATTCCCATGGACAGATCAGTTAAAAAACAAAGTTGCTCTAGCAATCCAAATAAAGCAAGAAGCTACACCACCTTACCAAAACATGCGCAACTTGAAACAAAAACACAATAACAGGCTAGCATGTTTAAGTATATGACAGGAGCATCGCGCACAAGGTGTACTTCTAAACACCAATCAAAGAGTGTTTAATCATCCATCGCACATACACTAAGCCTCATCAGAACTTCAACACAACATGCCGCAAATACATCTACTCACCAATAAAAGGAATTCCGTCACTCATCCCCAAACAATATACGAACTCCACTAAGGTTCTAGAGAAGAGGTGTAAACACCTCCCGACACAAGATTGTATTATTACTCAAAAACAAATCAACTCCACTAAGGCTCACACGGTCATGAACAATTACTAACAAAGGGCAAAAAAACCCATCAACAAGAAATGATGAAACAAACCAACAAAGAAAAAGTGAGAAATGCAATTAACAAATAAGAAAATTGTAAAACAGCGGGAATCTATGGCACCAAAGATTTCATATATGATGGAAATCAATATTTTATTATTTGTCGGAGTTAATTTATTTATGGAATGTATATTAGTTATGGTTTGTTTATTTGTCTTTGGCCAAAACATACCACAGATAGGGTATTTTATTTATGGTGTCTTTGCTCAGTTATTTAATTCCTTTTTCTTTCCTTTATTGTTATCCTAGGGTCTAGTTTCGAGTCCTATATACACTCACTTTGGGAATCATTGTAATCATACAATTATCAATACAACTCTCCTATTCTACTTTTATCCTTATTCATATTTTTGTGATCAAAAACAAATTGCTCAATACAAGCGATACAGCCGACTTGCTGGACCAGAAGTCCACCAACCCCTAAAAACCGAAAATCCAACACATCGCTGAAATTAACAACAAAGCACAAACAGGAAGGTACACAGCTGCCTAACATAGCTCCCAAAAACAGTCCCCTTCCCAAAAAACCCCATCAAACATCTCAAGAGAAAGCAGCAACCCAGCTGTTAGCAATGTCTGAAATAGACGAGAGTCCCAAATGAGTTCGATGTGCTCGCCCATAACGAAGCCAAAGAAACAGCTTCATTGTCCCGCTGCGGGACTCCCGCATACAATTCAATTATATAAAAAAGTGAATGGTTATGAAGTTACATAGATATCATCACTACTCAATTATGGTTTACATCATATAGCAATATACCCTAAAATACCCTCAAAAGAAATTACATAGATATCATCACTACATATAAACCATCAATCCACTCCAAAAAGTAACAATATTTCCTATACTTGTAACACCATGTTATGATGCAAAACAAAATTGGACAATAAACTAAACCATGTTGACTATGTGAAAAAATAGTCACCCCCACCTCTTTGGATTTGGTCAGATTCCTTCAGCTGGCGACGTTTGGGTTACAAATTACACTAAGGAAGAAACAGGGAATTAGATGAGAACACAATGGTTAGGGTTAGGGTTGGGGTGGTGTAAACACACCAAAAGAAAGGAAAGATGAAGACAGGGAGTGAGGTTGTAGACATGGAGGGATTTACAACAGCTAGTAGTTCTAGCCTTTGATTTGAGTTCTAGAGTTTGAATGACGATACATGTAAGTGGAAAGGATAGATGCAGCATATAGATGCTTTGTAATGGGCGTGTGGACATTTTATTATTTTAATCAAAAAAAAAAAAGGGACAGGAAGGAATTTTGAACCATAGGCTGAAAGAGTCCCATTTGAGCTACCAAAGACTAAAATGTAATGGGTTAGGTTCGAAACTAAAATTACGTATTACTGTGAGGCACAAACTAAAAAATACCCTAAGATATGAACTCAGCTAATGGTCTTGCCGTCTTGCAGCAAAGAAGCCATCTTGCCAAACCACTGCTTGGAGCATCCATAATGGTTTATTTGTGTAGGATAAGTAGGCTAAATTTGCTTTATAACACTTTGCCGTACAGTAGGCAAAAGATAAACTGATAAAGTTCAGATACAGCCACATTTCTTATCAAACAGCCAACTCTTGGCTGTTGATGTGTTTCTATAATTGTCTAGCTAAACAGACAAGAGTTATACGTTCAGGTTCCAAATGGCTAAGAGTTGGCCGTTTCAGATTTCCCTTCTAATACAGAATGGCTAAGGTTTATTCCTCTGAAACTTGAGATTTTTTCTTTTAATACCAAACGGCTCACTGTTATCTGTTGGTATTTGTGCTAAATTCCCATAAGTGCAACAAATCAAGCAAGTAGGATGAATTTATCCTATCATGCTTTACACTTAAATACCATTGTGGAGGATCTTCGTATCAAAAAAAGGCCAAAAGGCTTACATGATTAGAAAGAGAGAGAGAGAGAGAGAGAGAGAGAGAGAGAGGATTGGATTATGAAGTGCCCATAATTTATGTTTATTAAAATAATTCTTAGAGAAAAGTACTCCAAAAAAGGGTAAAAGAACAGGAGGGGAGAGGTAAAAAATAATGCTGCTAAATGTTACAGTCAATAAAAATACAGAATTACTTGTATTAGGGAGAAAGGAAAAACAAAGGTAGCATATGGTGAAATACAAGGATATTCAAAGACAGATATTCCGAAGAAGCCGAAGTTTGGATTAAAATCAAACAATTAGCTTCACTTTGGGCTAGCTCATCGAACCTGTTTGGAATATTAGGGCTGGATTTGGTTCGGTAACCGAACCGAACTCAATAATACTGAACCAAACCAAAATTTTCGGTATCACTAAAACGTAAATCGCTCCCGAACTGAGTAGTAATCGGTAACCGAAAAATCAGTTTGGTATTGGCTTAATTTTGATAAAACCAAATTCTCCACATACACAGCAAAATGCACCACAGCACACCAAAATCAAATGCAAGAAAGAGCAACCATTGAACCCGTTCAACATAAACAAAATGAGAAAAAACAGAAACGATGATAGATTAAGAGAAAAGAACCCAAAAGAAAATCCAATCTTTAACAAATTCTTCAACACAAAATTAGGCCCTCCACATAGATGTAGATTTACTTAATTCTTAGTATTCAATTAAAGGGTTTAGAATAGATTGAAGTGGAGGTGGTAACCTAGAGATGGGAGGCGGTGGAGATGGAGAGACGTGGGGGTGAGGTGGAAGGAGGCAGAGATGGTGGAATCGTGGAGGTCGGAGGCGGTGGTGCGTGGAACCATGGAGGTGGGAGGCGGCGGAGATGGAAGAACGTGGAGTGGAGGTGGAAGAACATGGAATGTACGTGGAAGGCAGAGGAAATGGAGGAACGTGCAGGTGAGGTGGGAGGCGGCAGTGCGTGGAGAATGGAGACAGCGGAAGATGTGTTGAGAATGGAGATGGTGGGTCTCAGATATAGAGAGAGATGGGGAGAAATGTTGGGACTAAATGGAGATGGTTTGGTTCGGTTTTTTTTATTAGGTTCAGTTTTTTCGGTTTTCAGTTTTCGGTTTTTCGGTAAAAAATGCCAACCCTAGTTTGGATCCTTACCAATTTCAGACTTATGTGGGAATTGGGTGCAGCTAATAGTGAAGTTGGCTGTGGCTTTGACATTTCACCGTTTAACAGGTTTTTTTGTAATGTTTGTGTTTTGCTGTATGTTTTCTATAGTTTTGTCTTGAGGGGCTTTTGGTGGACTGCTTGTCCACTAAGGATGGTATCTTCTTTGTATTGCTTTGTTTAGTCCTCAATAAAACCGTTTTTTTTTCTGATAAAAAAAAAAAAAAACAAAAGAAGAAGAGGAAAGTTCATTATATGTATTTTGTAAATAATGTGAAGATAGATTTGTGAAAGTATAATGACATGATAAAAATGGTCAGGTTCAAGTGCATAAGAATTTATATAAAAGAGGTCAATAATTCTGATCAGTGCAACTGCACCATCATTGTGATTTGTGAGTACGAATTTATGGGTTACAAAAAGTTACAATAAGAAGGACTTCAAGCCTAATTTCTTGATAGGACAAATAATTACCATTAAGAAAACAGTGTATTTGATTTCAAGTTATATACATAAATCAAATAAAAACCATTTACAGAACCGAGACCAAAAATAAAATCCAAGTACATAGAGTAAACAACAATTTTGCCCACTAAACTATTGCCCAATTTCATTTTGCCCACTAAACTTTTTTTTGTTTCATTTCACCCACTAAACTTTCCAATTGTTTCAATCCGCCCATTCCGTCCACTTCCGTCCATAAATGCGCCATTAGTGGGGGTATTTTCGTCATTTCACTCGCAAAACCCTCATATCCCTCATCTCTCTCCTCCTCCCCCACTTCTCTTTCTCCTCCGCCTCCCTACCCTCTCCCACTTCGATTTTTTTCCCATTGAGCCCATTGAAATGGACCTTGGAAATTTCTTCATCTGGATATTCAATAATAAACTTCCTACGGGATTTCTTCTTGAAATTTTGGCTCAATGGGTTCTGGGAAATAGCTCTTTGTTCTGGGAATATGATATGTTATTGTGTTTGTAACAATCCATATATAGTTTTCAATTTCTTCTTCTTCAACTTCATTTTAAAAGTTGAACGTAAATGAAGACTGCTAGTTTTCAACTTGGAGCCAAGCGTAAGATGAAGTTGAGGCGTGGGGGCAAGGAGATGAGAAGAATCGATGATGATCTGAAACCCGAGGTTCTTCAATTTTCGAAATGTGAAAGCTACTAATAATGAAAATGGTGGTGTTTATATGTATATGTATATGTATATGTATATAAACACACATACAGAAAGAGAAAAAAACCCCCAAAGAAATACATATACAGAGAGAAAGCTATCCAAAGATCAATGTATATGTATAGCTATCTTCTTCCTTAATCTCTCAACAAAAATCCACTAAACCATCGTTTGGTCGAAGATCAATGGCAATATATTTTCAATTTGGGGGAGGCGGAGGAGAGAGAGGGATGAGGGAGGATCAGAGAGAAGAGGGAGAGGAGGGTTTTTGCGTGAAATGACAAAAATACCCCCATTAACGGTGCATTTATGGACAGAAGTGGATGGAATGGGTGGATTGAAACAATTTAAAAGTTTAGTGGGTAAAATGAAACAAAAAAAAGTTTAGTGGGCAAAATGAAATTGGGCAATAGTTTAGTGGGCAAAATTGTTGTTTACTCAAGTACATATGTTACACAAAGAACTTCAACCAAATAATTTCTTACCCTTATTTGATCTCGGAATGAAAAGAGGAAAGCACTGAGGGGGAGAAAAGTATTAAGAGTGCGTTCGATCAAAAGTTGGAAAATGATTGAAAACACTACTCATTTTAATGAGAGGTTAGAAAAAGATAACGAGTGATTTGGTGAGATGTTCTATTAATTTTCTGATTTTCCATAGAATTCAATTCTCTGGGCAACCGGGTAAAGAAAATCTTTCCATAAAAATGAGGAAACAGCGTTCATCTCTTTCTCCAACTTCTCATAAGCTTAAATCATTTTTCCAATCATTTTCCACTTTTTTTTTATCAAACACACCCTAAAAATTCACTTCTTTTTACTTCGCATTTTCCTCTATAATTTACGAGATTCAAATACAACATTAAGGGCCTTCTTAATTAAAAAACGTATATGCAAACCTTCTTTAACATGACAAAGGAGATTCTTTCTTTGGATTCAGCTTTCACCCTTCCAAAGAAGACCCTACTTTTAGAAATTTTCGTCATTATAATCCACAGCGTTTTCATCTGTAGTATCAAAGAAAATCATCAGTGTTGATGTTCTATAAACCATTACATATCCTATGAAGCATTAACTGTACACTATATAATGCATACACGCACACGTACTCAAAGAATACATTCCATCATATACATACGTGTATACTATATACAAACAACAAGCTCTAATGAAAGCGGAAGATAGATCCAAGATCAACCTACTAAGCAGAGTACCGTCAAATTTATACATTATCAGTGGGGAAGCATTTTTTACTCAAATTCTATATCCTTAAACAAACTTACGTAAGGAATATAATGCCTGACCAATGTTCTCTTTCAACACATAAAATAAGAAAAGGCCTGGCCAAATCACTTAGGTAGGAATGGCAATGGTTACAGATTGAGACCATTTAAGAGTTTAGTTTTGGCTATTTTTCTTTCAGCTATTAAAAAGGAAAAATCAAACGAAAATAATCAATACGAAGGACCAGATATTATTTGTTATTCCGAAGTCTTTCTAAGTTATAACAATACAAAACTTGCACTAATGTCTGATGTGGTTCTCTCAACCTCGAGCTCATTGGAACCGCAATTCTCAATATTTTGGTCCTTGCTGATCTTGTGCACCCTTACTTAATTTTTCACCCGCACCAACTTAATGAACTGGTCACTCACTTAGAATATAGCAACTCCAGTCTTGTTGAAGAGCGTGATATACATTCTTGGCCTAGTACCTAAAAGCATATGCTTTCGGGGTAGATGGTTCGTAAATCTTAATGTGGTATCAAAGCCCATATTTCACAAGGTCCCGGGTTTGAATCCTCCCGCATGCATTTGTTTCCCCCTTTTTGTCTGTGTTGTATGCACCCATTGTTGCTTGTGCAGTAAGTGCAGTTTGGTTTGGTTTTTCTCTCCACAAGTGAGTGGGGTTCACACGTGAGGGGAAGCGTGAAAGAGCATAATATACATTCTTGGCCCACTACCTAACGTCATAAGCTTTTGGGAAAGATGGTTGTTAACAAATTTAATATTATATATATATATCTAGGCTCTAAAGAGGGATTCCCCTTCTTTAACAAAAAGAAGGATGTCCATTTGGAGGGGTAAATGGATGCAAATTCTTGATGAAAATTAGCAAATTTGCAGGAATGATTCATATATGAACGGATCATCTTCACAAAATTTCATCAAATATAAACTAGGAGTGGATGAGATGACCATCAAAAATTTCAACAAACGAAAACGACACACATATATATATAAAGTTGTGTTTCACACCTAGTTCTATATTGAATTTTTTGATGAAATTTGGCAGATGTGATCTACTCATCATATAGATGATCTCTACAAATTTCAGGAAAAAAAATCGTACATTTAATCTTTGAAGATAACCAAAAGACAAGGTACATCATTCATTCATAAACTCAAAAAAATAAGTTATTTCAGGTGGTAGATAATGAAGAGAGAGTTTCAATCTTTGGCGTAGCGCGAGGTGGAATTGAGGAAACATTGAATATAAATAACGCTTCGGGTATGGCTGTGCACGCCTGACCCTAAGGCTTATGTCAAGTCCGGTTCTCCTGAATTACTGATCCCAGGCCTCCCATTATTTCTTTTGTCTTTATTGTCCTTCCACCATTCCATTGCATACAACCAAATTCAAACTAACAAATAAACACAACGATGGCAACCTCTAGATGTCTGAATTACATTTCCCTGTATGAGCAGGAAGGGATGGGGGCAGCTTTGGAACATGTGTTGGAGATTTTCAAAATATTTGTGGTTTCATTCATAGGTCATCTTGTAGAGAGAGAATCAATAAGAAAATGGTAGTATAACTAGAAAAATATGTAGTTTCTTACGTCCATCATAGAAAGTTTACACAAACAAGACTGTACATAACTAAAAGACAAAATAGACTACTCTCTCTATCCCAAATTACGAGTCCACTTTCATTTTCAGAACTTAATCAACATACCAAAAGTTGCTTGAGGAAAGCTACATTCTGAACAATTGATTGTGATGAAATTAGTGCATTCTTGAGAAGTCTCAAAGTCAAACGCGGATTCCTAATTAAGGGTGGAGGGAGAATGTCTCTTATAGTCAAAGAGGCTACGTTATGGTGCTTGATGTTGGTGCAAAGCACTGAATCATGACACGCGGCACACATTCGAGAAAGGGCAACTTAGTACCCTCTGATGACGCACTTTGCATGTACGCATCTTCGCAAGGAGCATAGGAGCCTTTCTTTTTGTCAAAGCAACCAAATTGGAGGTCATGATTGCTCAATCTTAAACATCAAAACCCAACTGGACGATCCTAGCTGTTAATCATTAGATTGACTACCCCTGGGGAGCATAATCTGGACCTTGCGGTCAAAGCCATATTGATTAATTGGAATTTAATTTGGAAGGTCGGTGTTCCATCAAAAGTCCGACTCCTTGTTTGGTGGCTTTTACGAGTTAGTTGAACACGTGTGATCTACTTCAAAAAGTAGGCCATCGATGTGTTTATCACATAGTTGGCATGTGCTTTGTAAATCTGCCGGGGAGAACATTGACCATTCGTTCCTCCATTGACCATTTGCTTCTTTTATTTGCCACAAAATTTTCTAAGTCTTTAAAGTTCAAGTGCAGTTCCAAAAGACTGGAAGAAGTTTACAGAGATTTAATGTTTTTTCTTTGGCAGTGAGAAAAGATTGAAAGTGAGATAGAGATGCATTTTTATGGCAGCAGCACGGTATTTGGAAAGAGCGTAACGATGGAAATTTTGGAGAGAACTAAATGACGAGAGTATTCTTGAGAGGGTCATATAGGCGTCACTGTCAAAGAATTTCAGAACCCGGTGAAAGAGATATGTCCTAGGACTATTCATAGATTATGATTTGTACTTGGATATCTTATGCTTATTGTTATTAATAAAGTTTATTTATTTTACTTTATAATCTCTTGTAAATAATATTTATTAATACTAGTTCATCAAGTACGTGACTAGATTGTGGGATGCTAGTAATGTAATAATAATATTGTTTAGATGCCCCTAATCATGTATCAATAACCTAGGATCACATTGATATAATGATTAGAGTATGGGTCAGCTGATGACTATGTTCCACAAGTCATGGATATGGAGATATCAAGCTGAACATACTGATACTTGTTAGGGAACAAAGTATTGGACTGACCCGCTTTGGGGACACTGCGAGGAGTGTTACATAATGTCATCAGTGATGTTCCCCATTTGTGATATCGTATTATCCTCAGACCTGAGATCGCCATGGTTACCAACATAGGGATTAGCATGTCAGGCATTATCAAACGTTGCTCTTGACCGAGTAATTATAAAGATGATGACCGAGCATACTATGAACTATGTAGAGGTATGTGGTTGATCAAGATGGGATTTGTCACTCTCATATATTGAGAGAGATATCGTTGGGCCCCTTGATAAGTGTAATTAATATTTGCATGGCCATGCACAAATGAGATGTCATTTGTTTTGGATTAATTATACTTAGAGATCAAGAAATAAAGATTGAACTATACAAGAATGACACTTGCCTAGTCTTGTGTTCAATCTAGATATCGATTGACAAAAGGAGTTAATGTGTGAAATATCAATTTAAGGTTGTGTCGTTTTTGACCTTTATACCCTTTGGATAATAGTAATGTTTTACTAGAAACCGCTTACTGTTCGTATAATAAAACGGGTTTTAATTGTACGGCCAAAGAGTGTAAAACCTACAGGGTCGCACACCAAAACGAGTTGGATCAAAACGAATTAAAACGAGCCAAGTTGGACTTGGGCCCAGTTCGTTTGTTGCTTAGGGTTCTCACTAGGGTTCCCTTATAAAAGGGAACCTTTGTTCTTCTTGGCCGTCAACGAAATTGAGAGAGGCAAGAAAATTCGAAATAGCAGAGAGAACCCTAGAGGGCGCTAGTACACCAAGCAAGATCTCATCTCGTTCGTGTGTGCATACCGTAGAGGCGTCGTGTTTTCTACGCTAAGGACGACAACAACAGAAGGATCAGATCCATCCTGTTCGTTTCATTGACATCAAATCTCGATTAAGGTATGTCATCTGTCGATTTTATTGAACTGCATAGATCATAGGATTCAATGATTAGTGCGTAAATTAGTGTATGCGATGCATGATTACTGCCCTAATTTACTAACAGTGGTATCAGAGGAAGGTTATTGCTGTTCTTTAATTTCGATCATGATTATAATCGTTTTATAACTTGAAGATCTGTTCTCGTTTAAAAATTTCGATTAATTTCATATTCGGATTTTAGTATCATGCTAGGTTTTAGTAATATCGATTAATGAGTTAATCGTTTTCTGTAGCATGTTTCTGTTTTCGTTAATCAGTTTACATATACGATATGTCCCTTTATAATCTGATTAATAGAGATCTGATATGTCAAAAACGTGATTATTGTATGACTGTTATCGACATGTTCATGATTCTGTTAAGTCGTTTTCGATTAAGGGTTCATCATATGCTGTTGTGATTTTAATTCCGCAATTATCATGTTTAGCGTTTTCAGAATCGTTCGTTTAGGGTTTACGCAATCTGGTAGACTTTATGAGATCACGGCTATCGGGTTTTTTCACGTTGATTTGATTAACGAGATAGGGCAGATTAATGTGATTAATCTAGACAAATCTGTCTGATAAGATCAGACACGTTTCTGGAGGAAATAATTTGAAATCGTTCAAATTTTCCACGGTGGCAGAAGTATGATTCTCTTGCAGGTCATACACCGAGCCCGCTGACCGGTCAGCGGGACCGCCGCCGGGGTGTCCACCCCCCGGACCCCGGTTGGGGTGCTGCCCCAAACCCCGTTGGGGCGCTGCCCCAAACCCCGCGGGGGCGTTGCCCCTCGACCCCTAATTGTTTATTTAATAATTGATTAAATTTATGTTTCCTTTTATAAGTATGCAATGTGTTGTGTTATGGGATAATACTAACTTGCAGGGTTATTATTTATAGTGATATAGTATGGCCAAACTAAATACGGCCTGCGTGTCGTCTTGTTTTTATTTTAATATATAAATACGGCCTGCGTGTCGTTTTTTTGTTTTGCAATGTAATTTCAATTACTAGTTTCAATTACTAGTCTCTTGTATTAGGATGTACAATTGTTGTATAATTACCTCGCATAGAAGATGGAGGATCCCTCATCACAAGAGAAGATAGCCAAGAACTTTGGAATGTCCAAAGCTACAAAGGATGGGAGAGCATAGTTAATTAGTAGCTTTATTTCTCTGGCCATACTATATCACATATTTTTTGGTTGATGCATGTTTAAATATTCTGTTGTATTATTGTGAGACTGCATATTAATGTCCCTAGAACAAATGAAATTATTTGTGCCTTTCCAATACTGATAACTATTAATTTTATGATTATTTTAGAAGACGCCTGCCAAAACGGGGTTATCTTAAATCATCATAAATTAATAGTATGGAAGTCGGACATCCATAAATCAGAAAAGTGTTGGTTTGATTTCACGGGCCATCAAAACGGTTTTGGGCCTTGAGGCAAAGTGTTGAGAAGCCGAAACATAAGATGTAAAACTCAACAAACCAAGAATTACATAGGATGTAATTAACAAATGTTGCTTACCTAATTAACAAAGTTTAAGTGAAAAGCCAAAGCTTTCTTAATACCTTGTGTAATATGGATCTTGGACCTACTATGTCCTATTGGGACAATTGTGTGTAAGACATAGTAGGAATTTTTTATAAATAAGCATATTAAATGTTTGCATATGTTATTTTGCTGTAGATAGATGACGAACCATAACACAACCGCTTTTTCGTTGCGATCTGTCCTTGAGAAGGAAAAACTAAATACAACCAACTTCCTAGACTGGTTTAGGAATCTGAGAATTGTTCTCAAACAGGAGAGGAAAGATTATGTCCTCGAAAATGCTATTCCTGAAGAACCAGCAGCTAATGCTCCTCGTGCACAGAAAGATGCATATCAGAAGCATCTGAATGATGATTTAGATGTTTCATGTCTCATGCTTGCTAGCATGAATGCTGATCTGCAGAAGCAGTTTGAAAACATGAATGCATTCGACATGGTTAAGGAACTAAAGAGTTTGTTTCAGGAACAAGCTCGAGTCGAACGCTTCGAGACTACTAAGTCTTTGTTTTCTTGCAAGCTTCCTGAGGGAGGCTCAGTTAGTCCTCATGTACTCAAAATGATTGGGTACATTGATCACCTAGAAAGGTTGGGGACAACTATTAGCCAAGAGTTGGCCACTGATGTCATTCTCCAGTCGCTGCCTGAGTCATATGATGGTTTCATTATGAACTTCAATATGCACAGCTTGGAGAAGACATTAACTGAGATGCATGGGATGCTGAAAACAGCTGAGCAGAATATTGTTAAGAAAGGTAAGAATAATGTTCTGATGGTTCAAAAGGGAAAGGGTTTCAAGAAGGGTGGAAATGGCAAAGGAAAGTCCAATGCCAAAGGCAAAGGTAAAGCTCCAGTTAAGAACTGGAAGAACAAGAAGCAAGATTCTGAGCCCAAGCCTAATCCACAAGCTGAAATGATATGTTTTCACTGCAATGAAAAGGGTCATTGGAAGAGAAACTGCAAGAAATACCTTGACGACAAAAAGAAGGGACTAGCCCCTTCGTCTTCAGGTACTTACGTTATAGAAGTAAATGTTACTTCAGCTTCTTCTACTTCTTGGGTATTAGATACTGGTAGTGCATCTCACATTTGTGCAAATGTACAGGGACTCAAAAGGAGTAGGAAGCTGGCTAAAGGAGAAGTGGACCTACGCGTTGGAAATCGAGCAAAAGTTGCCGCTCTAGCTGTAGGAACATTTGAGATTCTTTTGCCTTCAGGATTAATTTTAGAATTAAATAATTGTTACTATGTGCCTGCTTTTAGCAGAAACATTATTTCCATTTCTTTGTTAGACGAAGAAGGTTTTGAATTCAATTTTAAGGACAAACGTTGTTCATTTTCTTTGAATAATATGCAATATGGTATTGGACAATTATTGGATGGTCTTTATATTCTAAATCTTGAAATACCTGTTTATAACGTAAATAACAAGAGAATCAAGTCTGATGATTCGAATCCTACTTATTTATGGCATTGTCGTTTAGGCCATATAAATGAGAAACGCATGTTGAAGCTCCATAAAGATGGTCTTCTAAATTCATTTGATTTTCAGTCTTTTGAACGATGTGAATCTTGTTTATTGGGAAAGATGACCAAGAGCCCTTTCAATGGAAACAATGATAGGGCAAGTGATCTTTTGGCCCTCATTCATACTGATGTATGTGGACCACTAAACACAACTGCCAGAGGAGGATATCAGTACTTCATCACATTTACTGATGATTTCAGTAGATATGGTTATGTTTACTTGATAAAACATAAATCGGAATCTTTTGAAAAGTTCAAAGAATTTCAAAATGAGGTACAAAATCAACTTGGCAAGACTATTAAAGCTCTTCGATCAGATCGAGGAGGAGAATACTTAAGCCAAGAATTCATTGATCATCTTAAGAGTTGTGGAATTGTTTCACAACTTACTCCACCAGGAACACCACAATGGAATGGTGTATCTGAAAGGAGAAACCGAACACTGTTAGACATGGTTCGATCAATGATGAGTCAGACATCTCTTCCAATATCATTTTGGGGATATGCTCTTGAAACCGCAGCGTTCACACTAAATAGATCTCCATCTAAGGCTGTAGAAAAGACACCTTACGAGTTATGGACTGGAAAGGTTCCAAGTCTGTCTTTTCTAAAGATTTGGGGTTGTGACGTTTTCGTCAGACGACTAATCACAACTAAATTGGAACCCAAATCTGATAAATGCTTCTTCGTAGGATATCCTAAGGAAACAAAAGGATATTATTTTTATAATCCAACCGAGAACAAAGTGTTTGTAGCTCGGAATGGAGTTTTCTTAGAAAGAGAGTTTCTTTCCAAAGAAAACAGTGGGAGCACTATACATCTAGAAGAAATTCGAGATGATAGTAATCTTAATGAAGAGCCTCAACAAAGTATGCAAATAGTTGCAGAAACTCCTGAAGAAGTTACAGTCTTACGAAGGTCAAGTAGGCCACGTCGCGAACCTGAGAGATTATCACTTTTCGTCTCAGATGAGCAAGACATAGTGTTGTTAGACAACAATGAGCCCTCGACTTTCAAAGAAGCAATGGAGAGCTCTAGTTCCGAGAAATGGCTAGAAGCCATGAAATCCGAAATGAAATCCATGGATGACAATCAAGTATGGGACTTGGTTGACATGCCAAATGGCTGTAGAGCCATAGGTTGCAAATGGGTTTTCAAAATCAAGATTGATAAAGATGGCAAGATCGATGTCTATAAAGCTCGATTGGTTGCAAAAGGATATCGACAAATCCATGGTATTGACTATGATGAATCCTTTTCGCCAGTTGCCATGTTTAAATCAATCCGGATCCTTTTAAGCATTGCCGCATATTATGACTATGAAATATGGCAAATGGATGTCAAAACTGCTTTCCTTAATGGATACCTAGAAGAGGATGTGTACATGACACAACCTGAAGGTTTTGTCGATCCAAGAAATGCTAACAAGGTATGCAAGCTTAAGAGATCCATATATGGTCTTAAGCAAGCATCTCGGAGCTGGAATCTTCGTTTCGATGAAACTGTCAAAAAGTTTGATTTTAGAAAGAACGAAGAAGAACCTTGTGTATACAAGAAAACTAGTGGGAGCGCGATAGTCTTTCTGGTATTGTATGTAGATGACATACTACTCATTGGGAATGATATTCCTATGCTTGAGTCTGTCAAGACCTGGCTTGGAAAATGTTTCTCAATGAAAGATTTGGGCGAGGCAGCCTACATATTAGGGATCAAGATCTATAGAGATAGATCAAGAAAACTAATAGGACTGAGTCAAAGTAATTACCTTGACAAAGTTTTACGTAGGTTCAACATGCAAGACTCTAAAAGAGGGTTCTTGCCAATGACACATGGCACAACACTAAGCAAGACTCAGTGTCCTCAGACACAAGATGAGCGAGATCGCATGAGTAGAATCCCATATGCTTCGGCTATAGGTTCTATCATGTACGCTATGTTGTGTACTCGTCCCGATGTAGCATGCGCATTGAGCGTGACTAGCAGATACCAGTCAGATCCAGGTGAGAGTCACTGGACCGCTGTCAAGAATATCCTCAAGTACTTAAGAAGAACTAGGGATATATTCTTGATTTATGGTGGGGAAGAAGAGTTAGTTGTAAATGGGTACACGGATTCTGGTTTTCAATCAGATAAGGATGATTTCAGATCACAATCCGGTTTTGTGTTTTGTCTCAATGGTGGAGCTGTGAGTTGGAAGAGTTCTAAGCAAGCCACAGTTGCTGATTCTACAACAGAAGCTGAATATGTTGCTGCTTCAGAAGCAGCAAAGGAAGCAGTATGGATAAAGAAGTTTATCACTGAACTTGGTGTCATTCCTAGTAGCACCAATCCAGTGGATTTGTATTGTGACAACAATGGAGCTATTGCTCAGGCTAAAGAGCCAAGGTCGCACCAAAAATCCAAACATATTCAGAGACGTTATCACCTCATTCGTGAGTTTATCAGTAATGGTGATGTGAAGATATGCAAGGTTCCCACAGACGAGAATGTAGCTGATCCTTTGACTAAACCACTTTCTCAAACTAAACATGATCGTCATTTTAGTGCATTAGGCATTCGTTTTATGAATGAATGGTCCTAGTACAAGTGGGAGACTGAAAGAGATATGTCCTAGGACTATTCATAGATTATGATTTGTACTTGGATATCTTATGCTTATTGTTATTAATAAAGTTTATTTATTTTACTTTATAATCTCTTGTAAATAATATTTATTAATACTAGTTCATCAAGTACGTGACTAGATTGTGGGATGCTAGTAATGTAATAATAATATTGTTTAGATGCCCCTAATCATGTATCAATAACCTAGGATCACATTGATATAATGATTAGAGTATGGGTCAGCTGATGACTATGTTCCACAAGTCATGGATATGGAGATATCAAGCTGAACATACTGATACTTGTTAGGGAACAAAGTATTGGACTGACCCGCTTTGGGGACACTGCGAGGAGTGTTACATAATGTCATCAGTGATGTTCCCCATTTGTGATATCGTATTATCCTCAGACCTGAGATCGCCATGGTTACCAACATAGGGATTAGCATGTCAGGCATTATCAAACGTTGCTCTTGACCGAGTAATTATAAAGATGATGACCGAGCATACTATGAACTATGTAGAGGTATGTGGTTGATCAAGATGGGATTTGTCACTCTCATATATTGAGAGAGATATCGTTGGGCCCCTTGATAAGTGTAATTAATATTTGCATGGCCATGCACAAATGAGATGTCATTTGTTTTGGATTAATTATACTTAGAGATCAAGAAATAAAGATTGAACTATACAAGAATGACACTTGCCTAGTCTTGTGTTCAATCTAGATATCGATTGACAAAAGGAGTTAATGTGTGAAATATCAATTTAAGGTTGTGTCGTTTTTGACCTTTATACCCTTTGGATAATAGTAATGTTTTACTAGAAACCGCTTACTGTTCGTATAATAAAACGGGTTTTAATTGTACGGCCAAAGAGTGTAAAACCTACAGGGTCGCACACCAAAACGAGTTGGATCAAAACGAATTAAAACGAGCCAAGTTGGACTTGGGCCCAGTTCGTTTGTTGCTTAGGGTTCTCACTAGGGTTCCCTTATAAAAGGGAACCTTTGTTCTTCTTGGCCGTCAACGAAATTGAGAGAGGCAAGAAAATTCGAAATAGCAGAGAGAACCCTAGAGGGCGCTAGTACACCAAGCAAGATCTCATCTCGTTCGTGTGTGCATACCGTAGAGGCGTCGTGTTTTCTACGCTAAGGACGACAACAACAGAAGGATCAGATCCATCCTGTTCGTTTCATTGACATCAAATCTCGATTAAGGTATGTCATCTGTCGATTTTATTGAACTGCATAGATCATAGGATTCAATGATTAGTGCGTAAATTAGTGTATGCGATGCATGATTACTGCCCTAATTTACTAACACCCGGGAGTATCTTTTATTATATATATTTTGGCTCAAATTTGTGCTTAAAGTGTGGCAGTCCAAAAAAAGATCTTGGAGATTGTGTAATGCTGAGAATCTGTATTTTTATTTGTTCTTTCTTTATGTGATGTTCTGTTAATGTATCTGGGTTTAAGGGGTTTCTCTTTTAGTATTGCTTTTGTGGGGGTTCTTGTCCCCTTACCTTGGATTTTGTCTATTATATTAATATATCAGTTTGTTTCTAATCAAAAAATATAAATTCAATGATACTTATAAGGCACGATGCAACAATACTAAATCGTTGCTATATACTCAATGGTGTTTGCTCATGAACAGACACAAAAATGGCTCTGCAGTGACTTTTTTCTGTTTTCTCCGCTCTTCGTCCACTATGTATTGGCATTATCAGATCCAGCTATTAGAGTGTTTGTAGGTCTAATCAAAGCATACACACGTTGATTCAAACACCCATATTAGGTTGCATTACATCCTAAAGCTGAAATGTTTCAATAAAAGCATGTACGCTATAAATCAAGTAATAAATCCATATAAAAAGGATTAGATCAATATCAAGTCCAATACTATAAACAAAATTATAAAATGCATGCGTTTCAATTGGTTGTTGGACACCATCTTCTACATCATCATCACAATCATATTCTTCTAAGAACACCTCACCCAACTTTCATTATTGCCCTATCATGTCCACGTGTCCCTCATAGTCTGACTACTTGAAATCTCCAAACAAGTTCGAGACCCCAAATGAGTGTCCGGTAAGTGTCCCAGCCGTGTCTCCCTAGTGTTAGAAATGAGTTTTCTACTTCTAGCAGTGTGCGTGCTACCTTAGCTTAGCAAATAGCATTCCACAATAGCTTAAGACAAAGCATTGTCCATGTCAAATATGAAACATATTAAATAGACAAGATATATTTATGCCATACGGGATTTCAAAGTATTTATTGGAGCAGTCTAGTCCATGACAAATATCAATATACTCCCTTTGCCCAACTCTTCAACTCCAAAAAAATGTCAATAACGAATGCAATTTACCTCCTAGTTTAATATATAACATTATAACTCCTATTTTCCACACTATTTTTCCCTAAAAACATCCCTGGCACATCACTTAGTTTATGTGAAAATACATTCTGTTCAAACAACTTTCGATGATGTAAAACACACATCGGAATATTGTACAGCGTTAAATTTGTAGAGAAATTTAGAGAAAGATCATACAATTATCATGTATAGTTGCACAAAGTGTTCAATAGAGAATTGCAAACCCAATAATCGAAAAGCAAAAATGGAAATAAACAAAAAATTACCACATGGAAGTTGAATCATGAGCATTGATACTGTTGTAAAATTGAGTGAGCCGCCGACGAGTTGGGGGTTTAGGTTTAACTAGCTTATTGCGGAGACCAAAGATCTCTTGTGCTAGAGGAACATGAACCAATACTAACTTCCACGCCAAATACCAACCTAAACATCAAACCCTAGAATTAGAAGCGATTTCGACAATTGAGATAACCTATATATATGATTACTAGTCGTAACCCGTGCCAATGGCAATAACCACCATTGAAAAAGCATCTTGCAATCTCAACCGCACAATCCCTTAAACCTTATACATTTCTGGGATTCAAAAAGCAGTACCCCTAATTATGTAGATTAGTTGTAGCATGTATAGGCACTATTCACCCTTAAAAGGGCAACTTGCAATCTCAACCGTCCAATATTTTATCCTTTATATATTTTTGAAAATTTTCTAGGATTCAAAAAGCAGTACCCCTAATTATATAGATTAGTATTTCTTTAAAAATTAAATTAAAATTCAAGAGCCATCCTCCCTTACTATATATAGTATGCATGTATAGAGAAACATATACCAACCAACAATTCAACACATCAAACCCTAGAATTAGAACAGATTTAAACATATTTTCTCTCTATATAACAATGGACATTGGTTTTTGAATCTTAAAATTGTATACGGAATAAAGAGCTGTATATCTGAGATTTAAGATGTTCTTAAAATGATTAATTGTGCATTTTGTACCGGCTACAACCTAGTATATTTATAATAAGGGGCCATTGATTTTGAATCATGAAAATAATATATATAAGAGATAAAGAATCGTGTTGCTGAGATATGCTTTTTGAGTGGTCGATAGAATGTTTGGCATGGGTTACGACCTAGTATGCGTATCCCAACCTACAAATCAACAAATCAAACCCTAGAATCAGGGTATACTTCAACAATCAAGATAGCCTAAATATACGTATGTATAGAAAGAGACATACCGAGGACGAGTAAGGAGAAGACGAAAGAGAGGGCAAGAATGGGGCGGAGGATGATTAGATTTAGGTCCTTAATTTACTAAAATATTATAAACAACTTAATATCTTTGTTTTATATTATGATTTGAACTAAATATATCTAAGTATCACATCTATCGTGTGTGCATGTAATCTAGTAATATATATATATTTTCTTTCGTTTTATATTTTGAGCACTATATTTTATTTTACTTTTGGTAAAATTAATAACTTACTTATTGTGTTTATTTTTATTTTGATCATTTTGGTTGGTGCGGTTAGTAAAGACAATAGTTGAATTGGTACGTGGCAGGTTAGTAAGCATCCAAGTAAGAGAGAGAAATAAATAAAAAGTCATTAAAAAATTAAAATATCATATATTCTATACTATAAGACAAGTGTTAATTCAGCCGCTTAATGCTATATCAAATTTTTGTAATTTTTTTTTATCCATGATGTCTCTTTTTTTCAATAAAAAATTTGCTTACTTTTCACAAAGTAATTTGTTATTTAACTACTAAATCACTTAATATCTTTATTTTGTATTATAATTTAAATTAAATATATCTGAATAATCCACACATCACATTTATAAATAGTCTAGTATCTATATTTTGTAATACAAAAGATTTACTATTGCTTGAACACTAACTTTTTTTAATCTAAGGGTTCAAAATAAATTAAAAAAATCAAATGGCATCTAAAGTGCCACACACTTTTTGTAAATAAAAATAAAATAAAGAAAATTAAATAAAAGACATACACAAGTGGATCTTTGTGTACATGCTCTCTCTCGAAACTCTCTCACCACACTCATATTTCTAACATTATTTTTGGAACAATATCTCATTAAATATCTTGATTTTGTGTTTTAGATGGAAAGGAAAGAAAAAATAAAGGAAAAGTAAAATATAAAAAAAAATATTAAAACAAAACCTGTTGGCCAAACTTAATTGCAATAGTTTTTTGAAAGAATTATTAATTATTAACTGGCAATGCCACACCTGGTGGCAAAAATTTGTGGGCAACTTTGATTTCAATTGTCACAAATTTGCTTGAACATATTTTTTTTTTTTACTTTTTGTGCAAGAAAATATTATGGGTCAATAGAATTAATTTTAATTTTATGGAATATCTTAAAAAGATGAATATTTTGGTGAAATGATCTTCATTTTTCTTTATTTATAATTTAAACTTTTTTCTTATCCACCATTGCCCAAAGAATTAAATTTCATAAAAAAAAAATTCTCTAACAAATTAATTATTTTCTCATTTACCTTAATTTTATTCCTTTTTTTGACTATTATTCTACAATTGAATATAGTACACTGGAGTTCCACACCAAAAAAAAAGAAAGAAAGAAAAATAAACATGAATGAAGTGGGCTGGAGTCTGAGAGATATTATAGGCTCAACTTTTTCAAAATCAAGTACAATGCTTATTTCATAATAGTACAACTTCACATTTTCATTTTAGCCACAAACATTTTTTAGAAAAATCGAAAAAAAAAAAAAAAAAAAAAAGTGTTACACGTACGTTCACATACAAAACAAATGTCTATATCTCTTCCTCCACCTATCCTTTCTTCCATGCGCGCAGGAAGAAAAAAATACCACACTTTCTCTTTTAATTGTGTTAGACTTATCTCTTAAGTCAATTTGATTATATTCTTCTTGCATTGATGTACAACTGATGTAGTATACACTAGTGAGTATTTGGGTCATTTATGGAGCGCTCTCATTCAAAATTCACACTCAATAGGTTTAAGCGCGCACTATTATTTTACAATATATTTATTTATTATTGCATTCGTAATGGTGGAATGATCGAAAAAAATAAAATTTTAATACAAAACTAAAGAGCTATAAAAATTATTTTCATTTTTTGTAGGATTTAATTCTTTTCATTATGCGGCCACGGGCATACCGTAGTCTATAATATAAATGAGTGATTTACTATACTTGATAATGACCACTAATTTTTTTAATCTAAGGGTTCAAAATTATTTGAAGAGATCTAATAGCATCTAAAACACCAATTTTGATTTGGTTTACCATATCTACGAAATATAATATGTGTTCCAATTTTCTATGTAGACGGGCAGTAAAATGTATTTTTCAGTATTAGTTTATTAGAAAATGAAAGAGTTTATTTTGTGTACGTGTTAATGTTTTGTTCCATAATAGTTTATGTCAATTTTATTAGCCCTGAAAATTCATATTTGAAAATTTTATTACAAAAAAGAAGAAAAGTTTTAGATATTCCCTTTCATATATATATATATATATATATATATGAAAGAGGGAGAAAGTATAAAACTCAAAAACAGATTATGGCTTTTGATTTAAATCATAATTGTGCAGCGTATTATCTTAAAAGTTTAGAAAAGAAAATTTGTAGGGTATTCTTGTACAAAGTATATGATGAGTTGTGAAAAATGGATTCTATATTGTAAAAGTTTTGATCATGTCCTTAACGGAAAACAAAATTACAAGAGATTAAAAGGCTCTGTTCGGTTGGTTAGAAATTTTAGATGTTTAACTAAAAATTTATTTTAAGTTACAGCTTTTTGAAAGTGTTTTTCAATTCGATTTGTATATGGTACCTATTTTAAAATTTTTACAAAAAAATATATTCTTTGATTTTAATTCATTTTTAAAATTTTTTCTAAAATACAAAAGGCACCTCCACCAAGTCCTCCCTCTCTAATTACCTTCAATGGTCCACAATTTTACAATCATAGGGCTAGTATCAAAGGACGGTCCAACTTTCGTAACCTTCGTTTAAATTTCGATGTCTTTAAATTCTATCACATAAACTCCTGTTTTCAAAAGAAACATTTTAATCTCCTCATATTTTCCCTATTTTCTAGCAATAAATTGTTTCATCACATTATTTGGGGGTTTAGCGCCAAGAACTTATGCTATGAATGCCATTTTCCACCTTTGCATTTCTTGAGCAACATCACTTTCCTCAAACCTTACAATCTTAATGCCATCCCTTTTCAACTGGAGCAATAACTATAATTCAGCACCGTATGCCCTATCTATATTAGGAGCTAGAGTCTTAAGCAAATTCATAACATCAGATTTATGTTTTTCAAAAATTTCTCCATGTAATGCAGGGAATTGCTTATCGAATTCAGAATTGACATTAATATCCATAGTAACAAAAGGAGAGACCACCTTACCAACATTCTCCTTCTCAGTCAATACCAATTTATGATTAAAATTTGGAGCAATCGTTGATTCCCTAGTTTTGTCACTGCTCTGATCTAGTGGAGAGAGACCGGAAATCATAGCCATTGTTACCGACGAGTCCTAGTCTGATTTTGAGATGGCCATCGCTCCAAATTCCCTACTTATTGTTGAGAGAGAAACCTTTTCGATTTCTCGCACTCGCACTCACACTCTCTCGCCATTGGCGTGGTCCCTTCTCTCTGTTACACCTTCTTTCTTGTCCGATCTCACGGCGTAACATGGACCAGGCAACATGTATGGCCTTGCTCTATTTCTCTCTCAGAATCCTCAGATTCACCCGGGGGGCGGGGGGGGGGGGGGGGGGGGAATCAACATGTTAGTACTGGTTACACTCTCTATTTTTTTTTTTAATGCATCGTGCTGCTTTTTATTTGTGAGAAGATTAGATGTATATTCAAATTGAAATAAAGTCTTTAAAGAAGGCTTAAAGGTAGTAAAAATGCAAACCTGAAACTTTTCATAGAAATATTCAAACTCTATTGAGGGCAAAAACATCATGTGTAGTGCAATATAGGCCACGCTAAATTTTTTACAAGTTTTAAAAAATGACAAGTTCAAATCAATTCTCAACATTCATATTTAATTATTCACAGCAATCTATAATAACAAAGTAGAGTGGTTTTTGAACCCAATAAAATATCCCGCGCAAACCTTTAAGCGATCTCCACCGTCCAAATTTTGGGATATTGGTGGCCCTTCATTTCTTTGTGTTATAACAAAACTCTCATTCTCTGTTTCGCTCACACTACTCTCTTGCTCTGATTCAACAAGATTTTGCTCACACGCACTCCACCGATTGGCACCACCGTAGCACGGCGACGATCAGATTCTCTGGTACGTCCTCACTCTGTGTAACTTCTTCCCCTTCTACTCTTCAATCACTTTGATTTAGGGTTTTCAAAATTTGAGTTCTTGGATTCTAATTATTATGCTTATCTTTTCTATATCTCCATTCTCCAGCCCCTCTGGATCTAAGTTATCCACCGAACCTTCTTCAACGCTTTGACCAACATCTTCATTGTGAGCCACCACCACTAATAGATGTTTCTCACACAAATTTTTACACTCGCCAAAATTTTTTTGTTCATTTAATTGTAGATTTTCACATTGTCTAATTTTTTTGGCACTTTCCCTAGAAATCTACGGCACTATGGCTGTGGGTTTACCTATTGTGCTCTCTGTTTTTTATTTTCTTTCAAAGGCTAATATCATATGCACTTTTTTTGATGTGTTTCTCTGCTCTTCAATGGATGATTTGGTAAAATTCCTTCCTGAGTTAAAATTAAATTTTGTACTCTCTTTTATGAAGGTCTCAAATTAATATCACAAAATTACGTATTTCTTCACAAAAGTTAGGCATATTTTGGACATAATTATTCTACAAATCCCATGATAAAAAAATAAATTTTATTCTTAATTAACCATGGGTTATGTTAAAATAAGTGTTCTTAAAATGTGTGAGATGGAGGGGTACATTTTATTTTGAGACCTTCCTAATACGACATAAAATAGGACTTTTAGTTTGAGACAGAGGAATTACGTTTTTCTTCCTCATAGGTTATTGCCACGTTACATATTATTATTTCCAAGTTTTGGAAATTAAACATCAACTCATTTTCGTTATTTTTGATTTCTTTTCTCCAATTTTGCTTTCTATAACTTGGTTTAACTTTGTTTAAGGGAGAATAGATAATAAGAACTACGATTTATATCAACATCATTTCTTAATTGTATAACTTGGTTTAACTTTGATTGATAACTATAGTTTAAATTACTAACTTTGACTATATCCATGGCTGATTTGGAACTGAGTTAATGTTGGTACTTCTACCTTTCACGTGGAAGTTATGCAAAGTTCTACAAGTTTCACTTATTTGAAAAAGCCATAGAAAGTGAACTTTGAGAATTTGAGTCTTTATTGTGAAATTGAACATGAGTGCATAACAAAAGATAATAGGTGGATTTTCACCCCCTTTATGTGTTTTCAGCATCGAATTTTAAATTCCCAGTAATTTTATTGCTTCTTTGTTTATTTGGAACAAACTTTATTTTTTTGTCACAAGGGAAACAATACTTTTTGTATATTATCCTGTAGTGAATCTGCAAGTAAAAAGATCTTTTTGGCTAATTGTGCTTTTAATTGTATGAATCGGTTGAGCTTAAGCCTATAAATTGTTGGTGTTACGAGATTTTGTCCTACACAGAATGTCCGAGTTGCTTATGGATGCTTTTGAATGTAAAATTATGATCTTAAGAGATAAATTTTTAGAATTCACATTACACTTTAGTAGGATTCATCCCAATTTAATTACCCAAATTTAATATTAAGTAGGATTCATCTCAATTTAATTACACAAATTATACTTTAGTGCCTTAAGACAAATTACATTTTAGTGCCGTAGGCACGGGTTACCCTAGTATCTTAATACCAAAACTAGTTAATCTTACATACAATGAAAATAATTTTATTTATTTATTTATTTTTTGTATAAATATCATATTTAACCATTAAATTATTATAATAATTTTAAAATGTTCAGTTAATCATACTTAGTTTCATTTAATCCACTGAATTATTTAAGTAGTTATATTTTAGATGTTCTTAAAAATGTAGGTTGGTCATTAATAGAAGTTGACCATCACGTGGCCAATTTGAGGGGTATTTGCGTCCAAATAACCAATAAACATCCTTTCCCATCTTCATCGTCTCCAGTCACCGGACCATTTATCCGGCGAACTCTCCTCCTCCGGCGACATCAAGAAGCTGGTTTTTTTTTTTGTTGTTGTTGTTGTTTGTGTGATGCTCTGTTTTTTTGTCCTGCCATTTTTCCAATCGAACAATATGTCTTATTAAATTTAGTTATAGACTAACACAAACAACTTCAGAGAGTAGTGAAAATCCCCCAAAAATTAAGATTAGAGAGAGAATTGAAAGATTACCTGTACAATAAGACATCTCTATTATGGCCAAGGGATTTATTGCAAAGAAAAGAAGAATCCAAGAGATGTCAAATCTTCCGTCGAGAAACCACCCGGATCTGGGAGAAGAAGAAAATGAGTTGTTCCTCATGTACACATTGTTTCTTCCTGAAACAGAGTAATTACAGAGAGACCTGTAGACATGATTATGATTATCATGATGATGGAATTGTTTTCCAGAGAATGCAGATTTTATTTCTGATAGAGATGCAAGGCCATCATCATCTTCTATAAAACAAGGGCTTCTAATTCTTTTTTGTGGAATCCATTTGAGAGATATAGAGTTGAGGGGATGGAAAAGAGGTGGGTTTTTAAATAGGGGTTGGTGGGGGGTAGAGAGACAAACCATTGGCGGGGTATAGAGGAGTGAGTGGAGAGTTCTCCAGATACATGGTCTGGCCACATAGATGATGAAGATGGAAGGAAACGTTTTTTTGATTGTTTGAAAACCTTCTAAATTGGTAACATGAGAAGCGCATGATCAGTTTTTAATAGTGACTAATGGACATTTTTAATGGACTGATCGAAATAAAACCACTTAAATAATTGAATGGGTAAGATGAATTAAGATTTAAGAATAATTGAGTGATCATTTTAAAACTTTCGCAGCAGTTTAATGGCTAAATATGGGTTTTTACAACGCTTTCTCGTCATAAAAACGTTGTTAAAAGGATTAGTCTATACGGATTGATATGTACTTGAAAATTTCCGTATATATATATTGTTTTTTAAGTTTAACCATTTCTTAAAAAAATGAAAAACTTTTTTGTTATAAGATATGAACACCGGTTAACAAATAATTTAGTCATTTTTAATCACCAAACTAACTTTCAATATTATTAATCATTTCTCCTTAAATTATATATATTACATGGACACACACATAGATTGCCTCTTAGGAGGGGTCAAAGAACTTATGTTACACAAATCCCAAACCAACCCAACCAATGCGAATTTTGCTTATTGAAACCCCTCCCCTCCTGGTTAAAAAAAAAGGTTCCCAAACTCGCCACAGTAAGTTCAAGATAGAAACCGGCTGTATTGAGCTCAAGATTCATTAAACAAAATGAATTATGCTATGTAATAGAAGATTAGAAGCTCAGGATTCATTAAACAAAATGAAAAAATAAAAATAAAAAACAAATGTGGGTTGGAAAAATTAAATTTGTAGCCCTTGCGGAAGAACTTGAAAAAATTCCTAGGGGTGTTGTGACGAACTCGAAAACTGAAGGGCTGTACGGAGCCAAACTGATCCTTAAAAAATCAAAAAAAAAAAAAAAAGAAACAAAGAAACTAAACCGAAAGTGTTTGGTTTGGGGTGTGACATTGTAAACCGAACCGAATTAAACTGACTTATTGAATATGTTACTCTAAAATAATATTACTTCACTGATTAAAATTTTATGTTTCTAAAATTTATAAAATTTAGCGAGAAATTGATTCTTTGGGCTATGATAAATATTGAAGCTACATTATAATTGCGAAAGTTAATATTTTTTCGATTCAAAATAAATATTTTTCTAACAAAAAAGAGTGCGGTATTACAAGTTATTTAGTTTAAAAAATTTTATATAAATATCGAAATAAATTAAATTGAAATCGAAAAGTTTGGTTCAAGTTTAAAGTTGGAGGATTTAGCAGCCGAAACCAAATTAAACTGAACTAAACTAAAATTAACTTTTAAATTTAGTTTAAGATCGAGTTTCCTAATTTTTATTCTAACCGAAACTAAAAATGGCTAAATAAAATCTAGTACATTAAAAAGTTCTATGACTAAAAAAAGAATAAATTTGTAGCCCATCTTAAAAGAAAGTCAAAAAGTTCAATTTGTAGTCCTTTTTTCCGTTCCTCCTGTTCACACTGTCACCATCAATCTTTTTGACTTTGGCATGATTTTGTTTTCGTCTTTCTTAGATTTTCTTCCGTGAGAATGATATCCTATTGAATAATTAAAATATTTTTTCTTTATTTATTGGTGAATTATTAAAGTTAACAATAATGATTTTCAAACTATGATGAGAGAATGCCCATTTTGAAGGGAGAAATTTCGAGTTCAAAGTTGACGAGTGGCGGTTAAGATCTGCAAGCAGAAATTAGTGTCGTATATAGTGTGATGGAGAGACATCTCGGGAAAAACCAAAAAAAGAAATAAATTAGGTGAGACAATAGTGTCTAGTTCTGACAAGTTTTGAGGGATATATTGTGTATTGCCTTAAGTAACTTTTTCTTTTCTTTTCAAAATCCCCTTCCACGATGCAGTGGTGATATGCTATGTATTTTATGGGGGCTTGTTCTTTGATGAACGATTCTTAATGTATCATATATGGTATTATTTATACTCCAGTTTATCTTTTTATATTATACTTTTACTCTGGGTTCTGCTACTCGTATCGAATAGAACATAATGAGCCAAATATTTTTCTTGTAAAACTTGCTTGATTTAGATTGGGAAAATAATTCAATTTTATGAAATCATGTGCTTTGGCTCGAATTAGAATTCAATCCATTTTTTACAGGGACACTTAACCACCGAATCCCAATTTTTTCCCATTCGTTTCACATCCATAATAGTCGGCGGTTGATGTGTTTTACGCTACACCTCCCATTTGATATATATTCATAATAATATAGGCAACTTGAAGAGTGGAGACAGAAGTTTTGTCAAAGTTTTTCCCCATCCAATTATTAAATTAGCAACTTGCTCAAAGATTTTTCCAGATTCCTTTTCCGTTCGGTCTCATTGTGCGGGCTGATCGATCTGTATAATAACAGTGTTTGGAATTCATGAATACAATGCCACTATCATATCTCAAAGTTAACATTTTCCCACCAGCTTCATTATTTCACTCCCAAAATCTTTCTCACATGGCAAGAAATTCTTTCATTTTATTATTGTTGATATGTTCTTTGACATTTTGCTTATCCATTGATGATAAATTTGCACTTCTGGCACTCAAAACCAATATCATAGACCATTTAGGAATTTTATCAAACAACTGGTCTACAACTTCCAATGCCTCAATCTGTAGCTGGATTGGTGTCCCTTGTGATTTAAACAACCAAACTGTTACTACCTTGAATCTTTTCGGCATGGGTCTTGCCGGAACTTTCCCTTCGGTCATCGAAAACCTCTCGTTCCTCACTTCACTTGATACCAATTACAATAACTTCAACAGCTCTGTGCCCAAGGAGTTATCTCATTTGCATGATCTTCAACACTTGCTTTTGTTCAATAATATCTTCACGGGTAACGTTGTAAATCATATTTTTATTTTCAGTACAGTTATATTGCCAAAGTGATCTTTAAGAAGTTATACTGCATGCTTTTAAAGTTGTATATTGCCTCTGACAATAAGCGTAATTGGTTAGGCAATGGTGCCACCATATTTTTATTATTATTAGTTTATTAGGTAGGCTCTGTTTGGCAAAAGCAATTGATTTTTGTGATCATCAATTAATTTTTATTTTTTTTAGCTATCAAAAGAATGGATTTGGCTCCCTTCCATTACTCTTATATCCAATTTCATTTAATAGAGCCTAGTTCGAGACTTAAACGGTTGAACTTTTTCACGAAACTTGGTGCAGATAATCTTTATAATGAGTAGGTGTGAGAATCCGGACCTTCGACCCAAAAAGAATCCTCGTTCTCGATTTTCTTTGTTTTGAAGGAAAACATGTTTTGTAGAGTCGCCAGTTTGTTTTACGAGAAAACAAACAAAAGATCGTACGAAGGACAATTCGAAAATGAATTATCTTTTATACGTTCAAAACCAGAGATTGATTTAAAACTTACTTTGCTAGGGTTCGAGAACTATGTTATGAATTGGGAAGGTGTTAGGCACCCAATTCGCCCTTTTGGTCTCTTAATGGATCATGTATTTAATTCCTATCTTTAGATATCTTCCAAGTAGTTTAAATAGTTTTCAGAATAGTCATTTTCGGATAAATTTAGTTTAAAATTGTATTTTGAAATCAGACTCGAGCTTTGCAAGCGCCTACGTATTCGTTCGTAGAATGAAATCAGAGTCTCATAGTTCCTTTCGTTTGGAAACTGTTTTTGTATTTTTGTTTTGTTTCGAAAATGTGTCAAAACAGATTTTAGATTTCTTATAAAACTTAGAAATGACTTGTTTAGAAAACAATGAAATTCTTTGCAAGTTATCTAATTTTCTATATTAAAAACTAATATTTGAAATGCAGTATTGAAATTCAGAAATGTTATAGAAAGACCTACCTGAAGCGCTTGAAGAAGAAAGATTGCTTGCTTACTCTTTTCTCTCTCTAAAGTTTCTCTCTCACTAACTTTCTCTCTCTAACTTTCTTTCTCTAGAAATTCTCTAAAAGAGACTCTCTAATAATCTTGACAAAGCTTCCCCTTACTAAAAACAATAATCAGTGTTCATGCCTAAAATGAGAGCCCAAAGGTCCTATTTATAGGAAAAAAAAAGATGAAAAATGGCCTGGGTAGCCGCGCGGCTAAGAGCCAGCCATACGGCTAGGGAGGGCTGCGACTAAGGCGTGCGACTAGGGCGTGCGACTTGGGCTTGCCGCTCGAAGCCAACCGTGCGGCTAGGGTATGGCCAATCGTACGGTTGGGAGCTAATCATGTGGTTGGGGAGTGTGCGGCTGGCTATTAAATAACTCAAATTTTTTAACGAGGCGCTGTCCTGCACCCCGCGACATGACACAAAGTGGCAACATGGTTGTGGTAGATTCCTAACGCGCTCAAAAATAAGAATTTTTCCTAATGGTCTCTTATATGCATGATGACTCAAGACTTGATGCGGAATGCTTGTTTTGTATGAAAATCAAGTTCACACAAGAGTCGTGGATTGGGGTGTTCACAGACCCTCTCATCCCAGAATTCTTGCTCGCAAGGATTCGAGGACGCTAATTAGAAGACAACAATTCACGACTCTCGCGTGAATCTTAACTGGTTGTTTTATTCATGAAAATTTGTGAATCGAAATGTGCCCTCATGGTAGCGGAATTTTGTGGTGCTTTGGGAAATGTGATCCATGGTTGACCTTCCTCTCGGCCAAGCTATTTCTGATACATCAATCTATTCTCCCGTCTACCCTTACGGAATCCATCTCAATCCTTCTTCGGAATTTTTGAGCTTATCGATGTTTATCCTCAGCTTATGAGGTGCACCAATCTTACCATTCACCCTCTGACTGGGCTATCCTCATGAATACTTCTCATTCTTTGTAATGTGTTTTGAAAATGTTCTCGGAATTCAGATTCTTTTAGAATGACACCTTCTTGACTTCATTGTGATAAAACTTTCCATTATTCTGGGGAAGAAATGGTTACTAAGAGTAGCGGGGTTTGCTCCTATCGCACTATCTTGTTCTCATAACCATGTGGTAAAACTCCTTAATTCTTGGGAGGATGTTATTGGTTACCAAGAGTGGCCGGGTCGGCACCTATCGCACCATCTTGCTGGCATAACCGAGGTTGTCTATCAGGAGATATTCCTTCGTGATAGTTTTCTAAGAAATGGCACTCCTAGCCACCCTCAGAAGGACTGTCATATTAGCGACTGCCAAGAGTGGGGGGTTTGCACCTCTCGTACCATCTTGCTGGCACAGCATGAAAAGGTTGAGTTAAGGTTGCCAAGAGTGATTGGTCCTCACGATAGGATGTCATCTTGCTGACATAATCTGGGCTGACTTGTAAATTCCCATGGAACGTATCCAAAAAGGAAGAAAAGGTATGATATGTTTGCGATTGCCAAGAGTGGGGGGTCTGCACCTCTCGCACCATCTTGCTGGCACAGCCTAAGGGTTTGCGTTAGAGACTACCAAGAGCGGCGAGGTCGGAACTTGTCGCACTGTCTTGCTGACATAGTCTAAGGCTGAATGTCGGGAGATATTCCCTTATGACAGTTTCCAAGAAATGGTGCTCCTGGGCACCCTCAGAAAGTATGACAAGTTAGTGACTGCCAAGAGCGAGAGGTCTTCATGATAAGACTTCGTACTTGCTGACACAGCCAAAATAGGTGATGTTAAGACTGCCAAGAGCGGCGGGGTCGGCACCTATCGTACCGTCTTGCTGTCACAGTCTAGGGTTAGGATTGACTCCGTCAATAGGGTCTTCTTCAGAATCATATTATTTCTTCAACTTTATGTCACATCATATAATTCGAGACATGTTCTTAAGGATATTTGTCCATATTTTCTCTTATCCTTCGATGCTTCTCCTTGCGTTGTCTCTGCTCTTGGCTGTTGATCATATATGCCTATTCACCTTGTGGCAAGAAAGTTATGCTAGAGAGAATATAGAAAGTTCAAGTGTTGCCTTTTTCAAAACCTGTTCTTATCCTCAATTTGACTCTTCTTCTCTCATCAAGAAATTGGGTTGGATCTCTTTGAATCTCAGACCTTCGTGCGTAGTGGTGGACTCAGTTCTCAAATCTACTATCTGGCTTTACTTCTTTGAACTTGGGGATAAGGCTCTTTTGAAAATAACAGTTCCTTTTCCAATTACCCTCTGGCCTATCAGAGGAAGGTGCTGGTCCTGCATCATTTTCTGTTTTTTTATGCCCTTATTGCTCCCTCATTATTTTTGAGAATATCCGGCCCATTGTTTTGGCTTTCGGATATTTTTTTTCCTAGACAGGAGCCTTACTCACCTAAGACGTAGCCCTTTGCCTTTTTGGCACAGCTGCCACTCTTAGTGTGGCTCTCCCTGCTGATTTTTCTTTATTTATGTTTTTCTCGCTTTCCTCATTTGGACCAACGGGATTTTCCCGTTTTCTACTTTTTCAATTTTTTCTTGTACCCGATTCCTCTTTTACACCTTCCTCTTTTGCTAGATTTGACCTGTGTTTAGGACTGATCATTCCTCACACCTCGGCTCCACCACAAATATCAAAATTTAGCTTTTAGGCTTTGTATCTTACTTCGTCGTGCTCATGTTAGTGATTCTCAGTCTGTTCATCTTAGAAAACTAACCATAAACTTTCAGACGTCCAAGGAGTCGAATTTGCAAAATTTTTGTCAAAAATTTGTTAATTTTATCGTTTAGGATTACCCCCCACTTGTTGTGTGACAAGGAACTTGTCATACAATAAGTGCCCAAATGACAGTGTGAACTGGGCAACAAAATTGTCACCTTTTTTCATTTAAACTTTCAAACTTGTTATTCTCTTCTTAGCATATCTTTTTCTTGCTTACATATTTACTTTCTAGCAATTCCATTGGTCATGTATCAGCCAAGACCGTTTATGTATGATGCGCCTTTCTTGATGATGAATGGGTATGTGTGGATTTTGAGAGACCCCTTGGGGTCAAACGGATCTAATAAAGATTGATATATCATCAAATAGCAGGGTGGCCATTATTGGAAGGTCATCCATAGTGTATAATGTATCCTTTGGCACACAAGATTCTCCGACATGTACGGGTACGTTTCAATTCAAATTTCTCGTTTTGAGAAAATTATGTGAAAATGTCATTTATGCTAGAAAACATGAGATATGCATGCAATGTGGTGGGTCTGGTGGCCTTTTGCGCAATTTTAATTTATGAAAATGTTTTTGTTAAGTTTTCAGATTTTAATATCACCCCCATTTTAAAATATCCCCAATTTTTATAGGAAAATAACATATGCGCCCCATCTTAGAATTCAACCGATGCTAGATTTTCTCCAAATTACCACTGAATTATGATTTGTACTTCTATCCTCGGTGAGAGGCTTCATCCGTGCGACGCATTCTGGTTTAATTAGGTTATTATGCATCTTGATGACTATGATTCGTTTACTTTGTAAGGCTTCAGATGCATCAATCGGTCTGTACATCTATCCTCAGTGAAAAGCTTCATCTGTGCAACACGTTCAGGTTTGATTAGATTACACCACGTCTTGATGACTATGATTCGTTGCACCTTGCAAGGTTAATGAGAGAAAATGATGTCCAAGGATATCTTTGCATGACCGACCTTCATTCCAATGAACACAAAGTTTTCCATGCGGCCTAGCTTCATTCAATGCATATTTGGTTTCATTAGTCCGGATAGATCAGTTATTGTTGCTTGTGCGGCTGGCCGGATGAGGATGAAAGACAAGTCTTCTAGAGATACTAATTCATCCAAGCGTCCCATTTGGATGATAATGTGCGACGAGTCTTTGAAGATGCCATTCTGTTAAAGTATCTGTATTTAGAATTGTCCTTACCCTATTTTTCAGTCACATTTAGAGTTTTAATATTGACCCACCGAAGTATCTGCCTTGGAATCTTCCCCCATAAACCTTAGAGCGGTCCTTATCCCCTATTGTAATTTCCCTCAGTGCTTTAATCTCATTTGAAACCTTCTTTCCAATGCATATTTAAAGTGATTCGCTCCCTCTTTTGCAATCTCCTTCGGAGTCTCAATCTTACTCGAAACCTTGTAGCCCAAGTATCTTCATTGGGTCCTTCTACTTTAAGAGAAATTCATACTGCCCCGTTGTGAGAATCCGCAAATGCGAGCCCCGGGTCTCGTCCCCGTTCGTTTGGGCGTCTGAAACGTTGGAACGGATCCCGTCGTTCTATTTGCTTGGAGTTTGTGTTGATAATTCATATTGGGTGTCCCTACGTCTATTCTAGATGCAAAGGGGGTTCGTTCAGAGTCGCCAGTACGTTTTACGAGAAAACGGACAAAAAGGTTGTGTAAGAGAAAAGGTTACAGATAAGCCTTTCTTTACACGTTTGTCTACGAAACCAGGATTCTATAGGGTTCGGGAACTATATTACGGTTTGGGAAGGTTTTAAGCACCCATTCCTCCCTTTCGGTCTCTAGTGGTCTTATATGTTTATTCTATGTTGAAAAACTTGGATGCTTTTACTGACAGTCTACTACTTTTCTAATAAAAACCCTAATTTTTGGGGAAAACGGGAAGGGGATAGAAGACTTTGTGTACCGAGATCCGATGTTTTATTATTGAAAGATGTAAATACAAATGACAAAACTTTTTATGTTGAAAGAGTGTCCCGTATTATTTTCTCAGATAATGACGATTTTCTCGTGTTGTGATTAGTTTTGTAAAAGTTCGGATCTATATCGGGACTGATTTAATATGGAACTAGAACTCTTTGAGGAGAGTTATTAGACACGTCGCAGTCTATAGAGAAGACAGGATATGTTGATTTTAATTCCTAGATAAGTCTTATCAGTCCGGGTTTTGAAAACAGAATTTTATCCGGACGATAGTCTACTTATTCTTCTGGTTTTGTAAATAGTTTTATCAGGGTCTTTTATTTTGAAGATGGTAGACTATTTATAACTTGGCAATAAGTTTATTCAAATAAAACGTGGACAAAACAACAGAAATAAAACAAGTACACAGACAAACCTGATTTTCGGGCGCGTCAGAAACCTAGCACAACCACGTTGCCACTTCGCTTACCAGGACGGGGATCGACCTGCCCAATCAGGTCGCGGGGATCGAATTCTAAAAGTTTACAATAAAACAAAAATGCAAATATTTAATTACTAGAAGAGACTTTATTTACCTTCCCGACGAGAATAATAATAAGAAAGAGAATATAATACGGCAGAGAGATCTCCGGCGATAATAATCTTCTCCTTCTTCAGATATTTCCGAGAATTCGATTCCCAAGACTGGACACGTCGGGTGTCGAGAATAGATTCGATGATTCTTCAGAAATAAGACGATAATAGAAAATACTAGACGAAAAATCAGAAAATCAGATCATAAACCCGCAATTCTGCTCTAAAAATGCTGTTTTTTGCTCCCTTGTTGGTGTCCTCAAACCCTTGGGGGTGATGGCCTATTTATAGTGCCGAAAAGGCATATGTCGCGCGACAATCTTGACTGTCGCGCGACATTCTACTTTAATGATGATTCTGACTCATTGTTGAGTCAGAAAGTGGAGTGGTGTGGTGTTTGTCGCGCGACATGTTCCCCAAAAGGTAGGATTGTCGTGCGACATACTGGTGTATGTCGCGCGACAATCTTGAATGTCGCCCGACATTTCACTTTAAAACATGTTTGTTTGGCCAATAGACGCTTCCGGGGCAGTCTCGGGTGTTCAGGTGGGTCCCGGAGTCCAGAAACAGCAATTCTCGAAGGTCGTTAGGGTTCTTGCGGGGGTCACGGATCGGGGTGTCTACACCCGTACACTTTACGTGTCAGGTTTTTTTTTTTTTTTTTTTAATTCCTTGGAATAATTATATTTATGTAGTATCGGTGTTTTCAAGCTCATTTTTATATATTATTTCATGAAAATGTTAGCGCTTTGTAATGTGCATTTTATTCATGAAAGTATCGGTTATTATATAACATACCTTATGCGCAATTTACCCCCAGACCCATGCAAATGCAAATGCAAAGATCGTTCTTTCCGAAAATCTGGCAATTAAAAGGGGTAATTCATATTTTGTTTTGTTTCAGTTGCAAGAAATCCTAAAACCAATTTGTTAGAGACCTTTATCAAGATTTGTCCTTTTCTCCACACCTTACCATATGATTTTCTTTTTATCAATCTTTCATTGTTCCTCGAACTGGCTTGTGCCTTTAAATGAACTATTCTTCCAATTCTTCATTATCTTATTGTGGGTGAATGAGATTGTTTTATTAGAATAGACTGGGCCTGATGTCACTTCTCAGGTTGCCTACGTTCCCCAATGCCCTAAAACATTCCAAAAAATTCAACGTGGCACTCAGGTCTTCGTAGTTCATGTTTACAAATGACAAATGATAAATCTTCAATCACTGATGGTTTAGAGGAGACGAGTCTGGTATCTTTCTTGCATTGGATAAGGTCCTGAATAGCATGCCGAAGAGCCATGCAATAGTTGGTCGTGTGTTCCTACATTCTGATGGTATTCGCATGTTTCATTGAGGTTCTAATTAGTGGGGACTGGATTGGGTATTGGTCGTGGGTTCAGTGGATAAATCATCCCTACATCCTTCAGCTCCTTGTATATCTTGCTTAATGGACCTGGCAGTTGTGAGAAATTCCTTTTCATGTGTCTGACTCAGTTTATCCCCCTATTATTGCTGTAATCCTGGTATCCTGAAGGAGAAATGTTGGTGACTTGTGGCGAAAGGAATAGCAGAATAGTCAATATTGCTTTGAACAAAAGGGTAGTATGTCGAAATCTGGTTCGCAGCCGAGTTTAAAGCTTTCTTGTATTGTGCACTTAACTTTCTTGCTTCAGCTTATTTAGCCAATTCTTCTTCTATCTCGTTTTCCACGTGCAACAAGGCTTTGAAGCGGCGAAAGAATTGGTGACCCATCTTATTTCAAATTTTTGACTTTAGATTCTTGACGATCATTCCCAATTGCTCCTCTTCATCCATCCGTTCCACCATTTATGCAGCGAGTGCCCTCCACCTTATGACAAAATCACTCAAACTTTCATCATCTTTCTGCTTTTCCATTTCAAGATGTTTGCGAGTAATCTTTAATTTTTAGTTTGTCTTGTATTGGGCAATAAACTCGTTCACAATATTGGTCCATGACTGCACCCGATGTTTCTCTAATCCCAAGAGCCAACTTTAAGCTGAACCGGCTAGAGTTAAATGAAAAGAGTTAGCTAACTTAGCCTCACCTATATTGTAGATCTTTATCGCGCGTACATAGGATTTTAAGTGCAACTCTGGTGGCGTTGTTCCTGTGAATTTCTCTATTGCGGGCATCTTAAACCTAACCGGGATAATGAGCTTTTGGGTATAGATTATAGCTCTGGAGCTATGTCAGGTCATTTGATCCCTTAGTTACCTTTTGAGTTAAAGCCTTCAATTGTTCTTTGAGCTCGTCTAAAGCCTTATTCCCTTTCGGAATCACTTATTGTGGAAGAATGGCATCACCCTGCGCACTTATCGGACGTGGAATAAGGTCATAGTATGGATCATGATAAGGATGATGTGGTGGTTGCCATTGTTGAGCATGTTGGGCTGCTTCGGGTCGGACTTCTTGGTGTAGCTAATTCTCGATCGGATCAGGTCGCCTATGTGGAGTATATGGTTCAATAGGAGTTAGAATATCTGAGTGAACATATAGTGGCACGGGTGGTACAAGAGGGGCCTCTTTTATTGGCTCATTCATAACTGGTTAACCATGAATAAGTGGCGGTATAGTTGGTGTAGGTGGTGTCCCTTTTGTTGGCTTATTCATAACCCGTCGACCTCTGTCTATCTTCTCCAGCCGAGCCTTGGTGGTTCTTGCTAATATCCCTGAGCATTAGGTACATTTCTTCTGGGGTTGGTATGGTTATAGCATCCGACCCTAATACAGTGCTTGTTGGATCCATAGAAGTATGCCCTGGCGGCATTCCCCGATTAATATTCTACTAAGACACCCCTTAATTTTGGTAGGAAGGACTCGGTGACAGATCTACTGTAGTGAAAGAGTTTTCAGTGACCCTATTAGAAGTTTGTGGCTATTGGTGTTCCATATCAACTAGTGTATCCGGTCGAACAAATCTACCAGTGCTGTCTTTTCTAGCCCAAGTGGAAGCCAGATCGAATATAAGTCTTCCGAAGGAGAAAAGGACAAATCCCGATGCGTATAGAATATTTTTCGAAAACAAAATAAAATATAAACTCTTAACACTTGCTAGATTCCCAGAAATACATCGATCGAATGGACTTTTAACCATACAAAAACATTTTTCTTTTGGTGAGATCGAAAACAGACCGTACAGTGACAACTTGAGAGCCCTGTATAGAGGTAAGGTAGGAACATGAATTCCTTGGGTTCCCTTGACCTCTGAATTTGAAAATCATTTTCAAAAGATTTTTTAAAAGAAATTCTTTTAAAAACACGGGAAGTTCTCTCCTCATGAGTTGCTATGTTCATGGAATAAGTGCTAGGAAAATTACAAAGATTCCAGTCTTCGTGAATTTTTACAGCAAAGATTGGACAGCCTCCGGCCGTACTTGTCGGAATTGCGACAGTATAAATGACAGGGCCTTTGCTTGTTAGATTCTTACGACTGTTGGTCCTTAAAACCATGCAGAAAATCTTTGTGTTCTAAGCTGACTCCCCTATATGCAAGCGTGGTTGAATAGGGTAAGGTTTAAGGCTCCCTCATATTTGGCAGGTCTTACGATATACCTCAAGAGCGCAGGCACGTGTAAGGACCTTTTGATATACATTCCGGGTACGTGAGTGTTCTCGTCACTCGATATAACTCAGTAGGTACCTGGCCAAGGATAGTGGTCCCAGGCGCTTTTGGCTAGTGCAGACCCGCAAGTCCGCGGCCTAGTCACGACTCTGGTCTTGAGGTTAACAGGGTAAATTCAACTCGTGAAAATGCATGATAAGACGTGAGTGCATGCAAAATAACAATCTGGCAGTTCATTATTGATCAATGCTTTTAGGGTTTGTTATGGTATTTTACACAATTTTAATTATGAAAAAGATTTTCCTCACATAATTAGCAAATAAAGGTATCAGGGTATCCACCTATGTCGCTTCTATGTTATCCTAGGACTAAGGCTTGTAGTCATATATCTAATAAATAATAGGAATTAAATATATGATCCATTACATTAGAGCTTAGTTCTCGACATCCCCAGCAGAGTCGCCACTGTGAGAATCCAGACCTCCGACCCGTGAAGAATCCTCGTTCTCGGTTTTCTTTGTTTTGAAGGAAAACGTGTTTTGTAGAATCGCCAATTTATTTTACGAGAAAATAAATAAAAGATCGTACAAAGGAAAATTCGAAAATGAATTATCTTTCATACGTTTAAAACTAGAGATTGATTTAAAACTTACTTTGCTAGGGTTCGGGAACTACATTACGAATTGGGAAGGTGTTAGGCACCCAATTCACACTTTCAGTCTCTTAATGGATCATGTATTTAATTCCTATCTTTAGATATCTTGCAAGTAGTTTAAATAGTATTTAGAATAGTCCTTTTCGGATAAATTTAGTTTAAAATTGTATTTTAAAATCAGACTCGAGCTTTGCAAGCGCCCACGTATTCATTCGTAGAATGAAATCAGAGTCTTGCATTTCTTTTCGTTTGGAAACTATTTTTGTACTTTTGTTTTGTTTCGAAAACATGTCAAAATGGATTTTAGATTTCTTATAAAACTTAGAAAGGACTTGTTTAGAAAACAGTGAACTTCTTTGCAAGTTATCTAATTTTCTATATTAAAACTAATATTTGAAATGTAGTATTGAAATTCATAAAGGTTATAGAAAGATGTACCTGAAGCGCTTAAAGAAGAAAGATTGCTTGCTTTCTCCTTTCTCTCTCTAGAGCTTTCTCTCTATAAAGTTTCTCTCTCACTAGCCTTCTCTCTCACTAACTTTTTCTCTCTAACTTTCTTTCTCTAGAAATTCTCTAAAAGAGACTCTCTAATAATCTTGAGAGAGCTTCCCCTTACTAAAAACACTAATGAGTGTTCATGCCTAAAATGAGAGCCCAAAGGTCCTATTTATAAGGAAAAAAAAAAGCTGAAAAATGGCCTGGGTAGCCACGCGGCTAGGAGCCAGCCGTTCGGCTAAGGAGGGCTGCGGCTAGGGCATACGGCTCGGAGCCAACTGTGCGGCTAGGGTATGGCCAACCGTACAGTTGGGAAGCGTGCGGCTGGCTATTAAAAAACTCAATTTTTGTAATGGGGCGCTGTCCAGCACCCCGCGACCTGACCCGGCAGGTCGATCCCCGTCCTAGTAAGCGAAGTGGCAACATGGTTGTGGTAGATTCCTAACACGCTCGAAAATAAGGATTTTTCATAATGGTCTCTTATATGCAGGATGACTCAAGACTTGATGCGGAATGTTTGTTTTGTATGAAAATCAAGTTCACACGAGAGTCGTGGATTGGGGTGTTCATAGTAGGTCATTTCCACAAAATTTAAATTGGAAGTGGGTGAGATGATATTTTAAAAATTTTAATGGTCAAAAATGAATATATGTATTAAAATTTATTACACCTACTTCTGGTTTGAATTTTCTTGATGAAATTTTGTGGAGATGATCTACTTATTACAAAGATCATGTCTACCAAGTTTCGTGAAAAATTTCATCCAATGGGATCACTCATTTAATATGTTGTTTGCTTTTATTTTTACCTTATCGGTGTCATAATTGTTTATATAAAAAATTTGTATAATTTGTCAATATGTTTAGCACTACTTTTTTTATATATAAATATAAAACCTGGACTTTAAAAATGCAAATATAAACAAAATTCTATCTTTTAACAGGTACAATCCCAGCTTCTTTAGGCAACCTTACAAAGCTCGAGTCATTGAATTTAAGGTTCAATCAACTTACTGGTTATGTACCTAATGTGATTTTCAACATTTCTTCATTGAGAGTGATTGATCTCTCATCTAATGACTTATACGTTAGTCTTCCAGTGGATGTTTGTAGTCCTTATGTTCCTAAACTCGAACAGATTTATCTCCCCTTTAATCGGTTTGAGGGGAGAATTCCATTGAATTTGTACAAATACAAAGAGCTTCAGTATCTATCATTGGCATTCAATGAATTTAGTGGCAGCATACCTATAGAAATTGGCAACTTGACTAGGCTCAAGCACTTATATCTTTACTACAACAACTTGGAACGTATGGTTTCATTATATCTTGGCTATAACACTTGCTTTTATATCATTGTGAAGATGATACGGGTGACTATTTCTACATTGTAATGAATATAAATGTTGAAAAATCTGTTGGTTAGATTACTAACGGCATTTTTTTTCTCCTACCGTATATGACACTTATTCTACTCCTTGCGTTTCAAATTAAGAGTTTCGTTTTGAGATTTGGTACATTGACAATGTCCTAGAAATGAAAGTGGGATTCTTAATTTGAGATGGAAGGACTATTACTCCTGTGTTATACCCCTTGCATTCCTAATTAAAGGTCCATGTTTGACTTTCACATTTATCAAGAGTGCACGAATTTCATTATGGTTTAGAACAAAACATGTTTCCAATCATAAATTTTGGGACGTTGATTGTGTTATGAAAAGTAGACTTTTAGTTGGGAACATCCAAAAAAGGAATAGTGGACTCTTAATTTGGGATAAAGGGAGTATTTTATTGGAATAGTGGACTTTTTTACAGTGTTATAAAAAAATACCAAACAATGGAACTCTTAATCAATGTTACTAAAATTAGAAAATCTAGTCTCGCCGAACCTTTTTTTCCCTGAGAAAATTAGAGCTAGTCCTTTGGTTCGGAACTTTTTTGAATGCAGTCCACGTTTGTAAAACTTAAAGATTGAGGTCCCTTAAGGCATATACTGTTGGTGTAACTCAAGACTGATACTGTTAGTGTGAAACAGATACCGTTGTTGTAACCTGAAGCGGATACCATTAGTGTAAAGCAAATACCGACATATACTGTGACGGACACCATGATACACAGGCAATATTTGTCTCAAGAAACCATGAATCCTTTAAAGCTTTGATTTTAGGGGCTGATTTCTAAATGCTCATTTTTCCCATATACAACATTTTAGTCAAGAATTATCCCTCCCATTTATACCCTTGAAGGATAAGGTAACCTATAAAAAAAAAGAACTTTATTATATTTGACCATTTTCCTTCCTTCTCAGCACTCAGTCAACTAAATTTGCCATGATGTGAATCTATAAGGGTATTTTTGTTTTCGAATGTGAACTCAGTTATGTAACATAATGTAGTTTGTACTTTGTACAATAAGATATCCTAACTTTATAATTTTCCAAACTTTTCTTTTTATGAAGAACGTTGTACTTAGCAACCTCTCTTTTTTCTTTTCAAGATCAATCAAACTAAAGATGATTTTTGATCAATTGATTTGGTTTTCAATCACAACAAATTTCTTAAGAGTTGGATAAACAAGATTCTTAGGTTATAAGCAATATTTTTGAAGGCACTCGAGGCATGCTTTGAGGTGAGACGTTGACAAAGCGCTCTGTGGCCCATCGGAAATATCCTAAGTCCAAGGTTTATGCCTCTCTCAAAGATTAACATGAAGCACATTGTTAAAAATGATTTTTGTCTGATGAGGTTCAAGTCTTTCTTAATCAAGGTTTATTAGTGATTTCTATCAAGAGAGGTGGAAATGATATCTCTAGATCTTATAAAGCTTCCCATTTCCCTCTACTAATTTAAACTAAACAGTGAGCTACTGGGCTATTTATAGATCCTTTTTAACTCTAGTTGTTTATGGTACAATAGAGCGAATCCTTCTTAGATTAATTTACTAAAAGCTATTCCATCATATTTTTCTTCACTTATCGAGAACTTCTTTTAACAACTTTGCAGGTGAAATTTCAGTGGAGATAGGTAATCTCAAGCTATTGGAGCGGTTAATCATACAGAATAGCTCTCTTGAAGGGCCAATTCCTAATTCTATCTTTAACATGTCCTTTTTGGAAATAATCAATCTTCGAGAAAATAACCTAACTGGAAGCCTCCCAATGGGCATTCATTATAATCTCCCTATTCTTCAAGAGCTCTATCTTGATAAAAATGAGCATATGGGTAAGATTCCATCGAGCTTATGGGAATGCAGAGGATTGCAACTCCTCTCATTGGCCAATAACAAACTCATAGGGAGCATATCTAAGAATATTGGGAACCTTACGTCGCTTAAAAATCTACATCTTTCGGACAACAACCTCACAGGTACCTAACAAAATCTAACTTAAAGTTATTTGACTAACTTATATATTAGGCCACATTTTGGCAGTCCATCGATATATGAATCTATATAAAATTATTTGATTCATGAATCATCCTGCTACTAGTGTTTTGTTGCGAGGGTGAACAGGTATAAAATATTACAAATGTAAGGCCAAGTCTTAAGAAATTAAAGTACATAATCATATATCTTGAATTACATACACTAGAGAAATAAAATTGATGAGGTGAAAGCACTTTTCTGCTAATTTATATTGAAATCGAACAGCTCATCAATTAGAGTTAACTAACTTATAAAGTAGATTTTTCATGTAACCAAACAGTCCTTTAGTGAATGTGAATAGTGCCATAAGCTTGAAAATCTTCCTAATATCTTAAATTGTCTCATGCCTGTTCACATAGCTTTAATTATTATGATACAAGTTAACAAGATGCAAGTATGTCGTCCTCTTGTAATGCAATATATCACTAAACTACAAGAAAGAAGGAAAATTAATAGCTTTGTTCATAAATTGAAAAACCTTTCTTTCAATATAATAGTAAGGCTCTGCAATTAGGAGAGGCGTAACAGATCTAATGGGCAGGGTATATATGATGACCGCTTGCCAGATTTTCAAAATTGGAAACTTTAGAATTTAACATTATAGATATTATAAATTTCATTCTTTTTTCGTGTATTTTAAATGGTGTGGTCCTCGCAAAAAAATGGTGGGGGTGGGGGGAAGGTATAGGGGATAGACGGCTCTCAAGGCTATTCTAGTGAACATTCTAACTAGTAAAAATAGTTTTTATTTTGAAGAAAACAATGATCACGTATGATTCTTAAAAGAATATTTTATCTGCAATTCTATTTGGAGTAACACATTGCTGACCAAAGTATGCCATCCTAGTTTCTGTAAATTTGACTTCTAGTAATTCTGTACTGTTCATGTTGTGACAGGAACATTACCAGGTGAGATTGGTAACCTGAATTTGCAAATACTCTTTCTTGATGGAAACAACCTATCAGGTCGTATACCTTTCGAAATCTTAAATATCTCAATTATCATTGACATTGTTTTGTCAATGAATTACTTCTCGGGCCCTCTTCCGTCGAGTATGGGAATTTGGATTCCCAATCTCCAAAGGCTTTATCTAGGCAGAAATAGACTCAGCGGATCATTCTCGAACTCTATCTCCAATGCGTCCAAGCTTACGATGATAGAGATGTCTAGCAACTCATTCAGTGGTTCCCTACCCAACACGCTTGGTAATTTAAGAGATTTGGAGTGGCTCATGATTGGAGAAAATAATTTGACAAGAGAAATTTCCACTCCAGAATTGAGATTCTTTAATTCTTTTACTAATTGCAAGAAGTTGAAAATGTTGTCGATATCGCTAAATCAATTCAATAGAATCCTCCCGGCTTCAATTGCGAACTTCTCAACTTCTCTTCGTATGTTCGAAGCATTTGGATGCAAAATCAACGGCGAAATTCCCATCGGAATAGGCAACTTGAGTAGCTTGACAAACATAGTTTTGGATAGCAATGAGTTGACGGGGTTTATCCCATCAACGATCGGAAGATTGGAAAATCTTGAACGTTTGTATCTTGAACATAACGATTTACATCGATCCATGCCAAATGATCTTTGTCGGTTAGAAAGGATGGGATATTTATACTTGAGTCATAATAAACTTAATGGATCTATACCCTCATGTTTAAGTGAACTTAGAACAATGAGAAGGCTATTCTTAGATTCTAATAATTTCACTTCGACAATACCGTCAACCCTGTGGAGTCTTGAAGATCTTTTGTATCTAAATTTGTCTACAAATTTTCTTAGTGGCAATATACCATGAGATATTGGAAATCTGAACTTGATAACACTAATAGACTTCTCATTGAATCATTTTTCAGTTGTTATCCCAAGCACCATCGCGAGCGGCCAAATGCTAACTTTTCTCTCCTTGACGTATAATAAGCTACAAGGATCAATTCCTCAATCATTGGGTAACTTGGTAAGCTTGGAATTACTGGATCTATCCATTAACAATTTTTCTGGACCAATACCCATGTCCCTTGAAAAGCTTAGGTATCTCTAATACTTTAACGCATCTTTCAATAGATTACAAGGAGAAATCCCCACAGGTGGACATTTTGCTAACTTCACATCATTGTCTTTTATGGAAAATGATGGGTTATGGGGGGTACCTCGATTACATGTCTAGCCATGCAATAGTAGAACCTTCCAAAGATCGCGGTCTAGAATTTTGTCTCTATTGAAATATATTTTACCACCTATAGTAACAATGATCCTTGTAGTTGCCTTGATATTTGTGTTAATAAGACACCGAAAAAGGGGTGTAGAATTACGAACCCAGATGAATTCATTGCCTCATGCTTAGAGAGGGTTTTCGTACGCTGAGCTTTTGCAAGCTACAAATGGATTTAGCAAAAGCAATCTATTTGGTGTGGGGGGGTGTTTGGTCAATATACAAAGGGATATTTTCAGATGAGGTGAATGTTGCTGTAAAGGTTTTCAATTTGCAATTAGACGAAGCATTTAAGAGTTTTGATGTTTAATGTGGAGTGTTGCGTAATATTCGACATCGTAATCTTACTAAAATTGTTAGCAGTTGTAGTAACCGGACTTCATTGCCTTGGTACTAGAGTACATGCCTAATAGGAGCCTTGAGAAGTGTTTGTACTCTCATAACTATTGTTTGACTATTCTAGAGCGGTTAAACATAATGATAGATATTGCATCTGCCTTGGAGTATCTACATCATGGCCAAACAACACATATTCTTCATTGTGATTTGAAGCCCAGCAATGTTCTACTCGATAAAGATATGATTGCATATGTTTGTGATTTTGGCATCGCCAAACTCTTAGGTAAAGATGAGTTTATGGCACAAACTAAGACCTTGGCACCAATTGGGTATATGGCACTCGGTAATCTTCCATCTTTATTATTTCAATTGTTGCTTTAGTTGTTTCATTCTTACAAAACGAAATGATTTTTTTTAAAAAAAAATTATCATTCTTCCGTGTTCTTGTTCAATGCTTATTTATTTATTTGCCCTTTTCCATTGAAAATGCCCATGATTCCTTAATTTTCATCTTCAATGTTTTTTGATTGCAGTAATTTCCCAAACATTTAATTTTCATAGTTTGTTTTAGCCTAATTTATCCTATTTGTCGGCTTTTGGGGAATGGCTTTTTTCTACAAATTTGTTTCTACCTGATGTGTCATGGTTCCCTTAGAATTCTATGTCTATTTGGTGATAGTGTGTTGATGAGAAAGTCTTACATAAAACATCTCCAATGGTGCCATTTCTATTTTACATTTTGTCCTAATTGACACCTTATTTTCAAAAATAAATTTAATTTTGTTGGCAAAGTGGCATGGGATCCACTTAATGGTTTCCATGTAGTATAGAAAAGACAAAAACAGAGATAAAAAATTCCCATGTGCATTATTTGCCATGTCACATGGAAAAGCATATTGAAACTCCCGTTGGAAAGAGTGTTTACTATTTTGCATTTTTATTATAGAAATTTGTATTGTTAAAAATTACCATTAGAGATGAGTTAGTTTTTCGCTTGGGGCAATTTGACTATGCCTTCTGTTCTTAATACTTACCCTTATTTTTATAATCATTAGACATTGCCTTTGCATGTGGGGAATGTCAAAGAATTACGTAAAAATAGGGGTAGTGTCAATTTTTTTAAACATAATCCTTTGACTTAACCCGTGATTCTTATGTAATTCTTTCACACTTTGCCGCATGCTAGGGGAAAAGTTTAACGATTATGAAAACAGCGATGTAAGTCTAATTTCACATATCCGTAAAAAAATTAGAGTATAATTTTGCATTTAAAATGGAGGGCAACGTCAAGAAGGCCCTCTTGTTTCCCATGTAAATTAACTCCAACAAATCCAATTATTTTCTATGTAAACTAATTAAAAGCACCCTTGAAGTTCAAAATCATTTGATTTATTTTTTACCGTGAATGTTTTTGTCATGCATATAATATGGAAGAGAAGGAATAGTATCCATGAAAGGAGATGTCTATAGCTAAGGTATTCTGTTAATGGAAACATTCACAAGGAAGAAGCCAATAGATGAAATGTTTTCTGAACGATTGACTATAAAAAGTTGGGTTTATGAAGCATCACTTGGTCCAATAGTTCAAGTTGTAGACGCCAACTTGATAGGAAGAGGATATGAAGACTTTTTGGCCAAAAAGGAATGTACCTCATCCATTTTACATTTGGCCTTGGATTGTTCGACAAATATTCCTACACAGAGGATCAGCATGGAAGATGTCGTGGTTAGACTCAACAAAATCAAAATTACTTTTCTAACGAACACTTGAAAAGTCTCATGACAGAGGTAGCAAAACAGCCGCTTTTAAATTACTGACTTTCTATTTTTGATTTGTAATGTTGGCAATCTAAAATTTAACCAGTGCATTCTCGTTGGTTCAAGAATATTGGGTTTATATACTTTTTCCTTGTTTTATTTCTTGTTAAACAATCATGTTAACGTGCCCTTAGAATGTGCTCTTTTCGGAATGAATGTTCTTAAAATGTGCCCTTCAAGCATTCTCATTTTTACTTTTGGTGCTTTTTTTCCTTAGTTTCGATATTTCTATAAAAGAACATTGAATATTATAGCTAAACTTTTACTTTAGCTATTCCCAGCTTTGACACTTTTACTATCATGAGATTTAGTTGAATATGTCTCCAAACGGGAAACTGGACTCTTAATATGGAATGACCCAAAAGGGAGCAGTTTGCTCTTAATTTGGGATGGGGGGAGTAGTATTTTTTCAAACAAATAATTTTCCTGTTGGTTTACCTAGCTGACTTGAACTGTTTCTCGAACTAATGTGTTTTTTTAGGCATAGGTTTGAAGTTTGAACATTTATGAACTATTGAATAAATCATGATGATGTGTAGAACAGATAGCAGTTGTACATATCCACTTGATGAGGTAGGAGCAGATGATTGAAGTTCTATTTTCATGGATGGACAAGATATTACAGGTCCTTTCTGAACTAAGTCTTCATTCTTGCCAGCTTCATCACCTAGTTATTCTTATCAGCTGCATCGATGAGTTGTGCATTCTCAAAATGTATGACTTACTAATGTAATAATCAATTGATAAAATCAAAAAGAATATTATTTTTCCTATTTAGAATTTTTACGTTATTATTGATGGGTGTGACCTTTAATGCAGAAAGAGGAAAACTTATAGAGAAATAAAGTGAAAGAACTGGGGTAGAGGAATTCAATTGGATAATATTTGGATTTTGATAGAGTATCTTTCTACACTTTCTAAGAAATATTTTTTCATCTATAGGAAACTCTAAGTTTATTTTCCGTAATCTTTCTATACACAATTAATTTCGTACTGTTGTTTTTGTTTTCTTTCCAAGGACTTGATATTTTAGGGTGATTTTTGACTTGGGTACCTATTTGACGGTCGAAATTAGACTTGGGCACTGTTTCTTTTAGTTGTTATTGTTACCTTGTAATGATCAACAATTAAAGTTTGTTACCTTATTTTCATCACTCATTGTTACAGTTAGTGAGAAAAACATAAATCATTAGTGACAAAAAGGTACCGAAGTCAAAAGCACCCTGAATAGTTCCCTTGAGAGATGGCTAAAGTATCACTTCAACACCAGTGTAAAAATGTCCTAAAGGAAAAGGGTTAGGCCTATGTTACCTCGAATTTTGGTTGCCTTGGTAAGAAGTACTCCCTCCATCTCAAATTCAGATTCCACTTTTTACTTTCTCATTATTTTTGACATAATCAATGGAACAAAATATAACTTGTTTACTACTTAGACATTTGGCGCATTGATTATATGCAAAAAAGGAAGTTGGGCTCTTAATTTCAAACGTCCCAAAAAGTGTTAGTGGACTTAATTAGGATTAGGAGATTAGTACGTTGATTTAGTCAATTTGCAATACAAATGGGGTATATTAGGCAATCATTCATGCAGATCCTATGTCAACTTTTATGACAATTTCGTTTTGTTTATCTGAAGTATGGAAAATTGATGTCCATTTGGAACCTATAATGTGGGCATCTCTTGTTCATTTCAATTGAGTTGGACGTCTCTTGTCCATTTTGATGCTCAACCATTACGATACAAAAATTAGATTGTTATGGATGCTCTTGTGGATAAATACATATAATCTTGTTTATTTTATAGTGTTATACAAAAATATATGCTTATGTTTGTACACTGGTTATATCCTTGTACTGTTTGTATAAAGAAAAGGAAAAGAAAAAAAGAAAAAGAAAAAGAAAAGGAAAAAGGAAAAAAAGAAAAAGAAAAATCGTGTTATTTGCATATTTTCAGGCTATACATGTTAGTTTTATAAATCTTGGGTAGTAGCTAAAAGCGTATATTTTTCATGTATTTATAGGTACTTGATGTTCAACACTTAGAAATAATAACAATTGAGGAGTTTTGGGTGCCATTGGGAGCAATACTTGCAACAAAAACCACGTATATGAAATTGCAAAGATGAATGGAATGAAGATTAAGTGGCCGAGTACAAATTTACCATGCAAACTAGAGGCTTATGCAGAGAAACTACTTGAATGGGAGGTCAAAATGTGATATGAGGTTGGTGACTTGTGTTTTAAAGAATAGAGATGTTCTTCGGATGAATTGAGACGCGCTTGAACCATTCGTTCAAAGTTTAGCATTTGAACCTGCTCATTTGTGATGCCCTGAATCCTGTTCCGAGATTTTCACCTCCGGGACCCGGTTAATCACTGATGCCGTGCACGACGACGGGTTAAAATATTAACATCACAATCTTTTAAAATCTTTTTCTTGGATAAAACTTGATCCATTTGAAAAACCCATTTTATAAAATTTTGGCATAAGGAGTTCGTTTGAACAACAATCCACCCTATAAAATTTGAAACCATTTTCATACAAACGAAAATTCAAATCACAAATCCTCCAATGAGGTCTCAATCTAAGTTAAAATACTATACACCATTTCCAATAATTATACACTGAATCAAATTGAATCTCAATTACACAAATATATTTGAAACTAGTAAAAGAAAAGTCATTTACGTACGATTATACATATCTAAGGTAATCAGAGGTCCTAGACTTCACAAGCATGCCATCCCCCGAGATGTACCTGCAAAACTGGGTTGGAAAATGGCAGTGAGCCAAACACGGGCTCAGTGCACTACTAGAAAAAAGCCTTTTTATGACAGTGAAAAAGAGTCATTTATGTATATATGTGATGGTTTTTGGTACACCTGAAAACCGTCACAACCTTTGCCGTCATAAAAGAATTCACCGCTCTTAAAACCGTCATAAATAACTAATTATTAAATGACGCTTTTATGAAAACATGTCTTTAACGTTGTCCTGTAAAAAGTTATTGCCCATCCAAAACAATCATATATAGGTTATGAAAATGACGGTTTTGATAGGTTAAAAATAAGTAACATGTTATGGGCACAATATTATACGTAAAAGCATCATTTTTATAAAATTAAGGAACGCTTTTCCTAGAAAAACAGTCATTTTTATGTTAAAACCGTCATTTATAAATTTATAATAATACGCTTTTATCCTGCTCGTCATAATAAGAATTTGACTAACACAAAGAAAACGTCATATATTTAGATACATTAGCAACTGTTTTAAGAAAGCCGTTACGAATGAAAAAATATTTTTTTTAAAAAATAAATTTTAAAATTAAAAGCCTGACCAATAATTTCAAGATCTAATATATATAAATATACAATTATCAAAAGACAATATACAAAAATATAAATAAAAGATCCAATTATATAGCAATTTTGCTCAACATAATTAATTAAAATACTAAATCCATAATTGACAATCAAGCTAACTAGCTACGTCAAAATGTACCAATATAAACAATTTATCCACAGTGAACAAAAATAACAACGGAGATATTAAACTAATGACTAAATATCAAAACCATAGATACCAACTATGTACTTATCGTGTTAACCATATGAGGAAAAAAAAAGGAATAAGGGCTAGCTAGTCTATATATATATATGTCCACCATAGCTCTTCAAAAAACCTTACTTCCTTTGCATAACTCCTAAGTAGTGGAATCTGATCAAGTATTTGATCCACCTAATTAGCCTTTGACCACAACAATTATACCAATTATATTTTGACCTTGTATAATATCAAACCCAAACTTAATCGATGTATAATATACAAAAAGAATTAAATTAAGGAATAGTATATATGATCAAACCAATTCCTTTGCAAACATGAGGAAGTATTGCTATTTTACCTAAACCATCGTATACAAATAAATCAATTTTTTAATTAAAAACTCAAACAAGCCAATTCATTTGCAAACAAATCAACAAATAAAAATAACTGAATACTAACAATCTAAACCCAAAATTAATAAGGTTTGAGGCATAAGCAAAACAACAAGTATATGTACACAGCAAGAAATAAGGAATTTTTAACATTTCATTAGTTCATATTTTGTGTAATCATGCATGTTGGAATTTTCATGTTAATTTGGAAAAATTAAAAATCACCTGTAGCACTTAGGTTGACTTCATGAGCTCATTCACTTGATATAAGTCTTAATGAAAGCAATGAACTCGTGTTGCACTTCGACTATTTCCTGGCTTTCATATGTCTTTCCGTGCAATTCCTTCATCTAAACAAGTTGAACAACATTAATTGCTTAGTATTTTAGCCAGAAATATATAGGCAAGGTCACAATATATTCTTTTTAATTAAATATTATTACCTTCAATTTAATAGACTTAGATGGATCTTGCATTAGATCTCTCATGAACCTTAATACATAGTAACCGCACTCAACATGTCCTGGTTGCATTGGGCCCTAATAAGGGATCCAACAAATATATATATATATATATAAGATACACGTGTAAGAACAATAAATACATTGAAATTATTTCAAAAAATATATATTACCTTTATAAACTCCCAAGTTGGTGTTGGCATTCTTTTACCTTTCACTACTAAAGCTTTGAGCCCACTTGAAAAGCACAATTGAACTTAATTAAATTAAATAAGAATAAATAAATAAATCTAACATAAGTATTTGATAACATGTAACTCACGTATCTATAGAGACTTCAAATCCATGAGCTGGCATGCGATGTAAGGAGTCCAACCAAAACACAATCATTGATGCATAATCAATTACAACCAACACCCAATGATTCCTAGAAAAAAAAATCTCAAAAGTTATAAGAACTATTTTATATGCTTATTGTAATTATATGTACAAATTAAAGTGTATCGTAATCAAGAAACTTACCCCGTGTTAAACGGAATAAAAAATACTTGGTTCTCTGTGGCACTATGCAATCTATCCATAATAAATAGATTCAAGTACTTTTTAGAAAATGCCTCACCAAAAGAAGTTGGGTTGATGAATTGGATAGCTTGTCGACTGTTTTCAAATTTTTCACTTAAGAATCTGTAAAAAAAACGAATTTGTAATGAAAAAATTAAATAAAAAAAGTTATTGAAGAATAATTTTTTTAAACATACCTCATGTATGCATATATACAAACTATGTCCAGCTCTTCCATTTTACAAAAGCGAATTAACTCATGTTTTGGAACATATGTTGACTCAAGATTATCTCCAAATATATTCATTGGGATCCGTATAGCATCAGTTTTCATGATAACATCTATCATTCTAGCAAACTCCATAATAGTTGTTTCATCTCCACCACCTTGGCTTTTCGATACCTGGTGTACATGATTGTTAGCGTGTATAAGTTGCAAAAGAACCACAACTTGCAAATAAATATTTTTTTAAATGAACAATCCTGTAGATTAAAATAACGATTATTTATCTTCACCTAATTTTGTGGTAGGACAAACTTTCTGGGCCAAGCAACTTGTGATCGGTAGGCATCTTTAACAGTTGTCATGTCAGCATGAAAAATAGGTATAGGGAGAAGCGCATTAGGAGAGTAGACAACATCTATAGACACACGAGCATTATTATCTCCCAAACGGATATTGTGTATTGAATCATTCGGTCCAACTTTCTCAAAAACCAAGCCAGCGGCGACAATGTTTGTGTGCGTGTCCAAAGCCAATCTGCATGGCTGTCCCTATCATGAAAATAATAGTTATTAAATAAAGTTAAATTTTATCACACTTTAATGAGTTAATTAAATATTACACACCTTTCCGATATTAGATATGGGGCTCGACATGGGCTTTTGATGTTGTATTTGTGAATTTCCGTTTACCTATTTATAAACCAAAATAATTAATTTACATAAAAAATATAGAAGGATTTTTTTTTAAAAAAAAAAGGTTTACCTTTTCATTTTTCCATGTAGCAGTTATTAGCTTCTCACTTTTCCTTTTAGATGGTGTTACCTTCTCATTTTTTCTCTTCAAAGATGACCCTTTCACATTTTTCCTCTTAGATGGGGAATTGTATGATCCGCTTAAGTCGGAAGAAGGCTTTGCAAACTTCTTGTTGTCACTTTTTTGCGTGTTTGAAGAAACCTTCTCAAGTAAAGGAGATGTTAGTGAACCATTTTGGCTCTTTGCCAATTGTGCAGTCAACATCTGTATTTGACGATCTTTATCTTTTTCCCTTTCATCTGCTTCTCGCAACCTGAACTCTAGGTCTTGCACGTGTTGCTTGGATCCACGCCTTACGAGATTAAAATATGTTGTTGGGGTGACTCCTTTTCCAACACCCCTAACTCGATCGCCGTGCTCAGCAGTACCAAGTGCCAAAGTTAAGACATCTGAAGCTCCTTGAGTTACTATCGTACCAGACGCAACCTGACTTTTAACTTCACGCTGTGACAATTGCCAATTGTAAATTTATAGTAACTAGTTTAACATGTAGTATATATGAAAATTTGGCTCGTAAAAACTCACAATTTTGTTGTCTACTTCCTTGGTAGCATCACTCATACATCCGTTCTTGCCCATACGACCTAATAACCACTTCTCAGCCCTATCTTCTTCATTAATGTCCTCTCCTTCAGCTTTTTAATATCATGTAAAAAAAAGTAAAGGAAATTACAATTCATAATTTTATTAATAATCCCTTATAAAATCATTACAAAAGTATACAAATAAATATATCTATACCTTTTTCTCCACAAGACCAGCATAACCCAACTTACTCATATGATGAGGATACTTATTCATTGCTTGCCTTTCTGCTTGTAATTTGCCAAACTCCTATAATTGCAATTAGAGTACGTGGAATTCTTTAGTAATTCCCTTTAGTACATTTTATGAGATTGAAATTTTTTAATATAATATAGAAATAAGAAATTTATATTTAAGAGGAAAACGATGAGGGATACATAAATCATTTAGGTTCCATCACCTTCACCCATTGTACCTGAAATTCTTCAGTAAGTCTTCCTTTAACAAAAGTTTCCCAATCTTCTTGGTCAAAACACTTTTTATATTTATTTGGGCGATGCTTTAATAGATGTGGTCTATCTTTGAATCTCTTTATGTATTTCTTAGTAAGCTCGCCTTTAAATCTCTTCCACAAGTAGCCAATCTCAGATATGACCCTCTTCTTTGTATCTGGATCCGCATTAAATTTGGCCTAAAAATTATAAGAAAAAGGTACATTAGATTACAATCTACAAATTTTGAACAAAAAATGAACAAACAAAAATAATAATTATTTACCTTCATAGCTGCCCATAAATTTTCTTTTGTAGATTGTGGCACTTTATGCCAACTTGCATAGCTTATGGGAACCATTGTCCTTGCTAATAAACCTTTGTAACTTGCAAAATCATTTTTTGTTGATCCTATGTATTGGCCTAGTTTGTTGTAAAAGACTTCACGACGTTCATCAACATTCATTTTCGTCAAACGTACCAAAACGGCGGGCCCTCTACCATGGTCTATATCACTAATACTTTCTTCTCGAGGCCCTGAATTGTTCATGTCATGAGATTGCGAATCATTGTCACTGTCCATATCTCCTAAATTCTCAGTAACACTAACTTTGAACTACAAACTTTGCTCCTCAAAAGTGGATGGACAAATAATTGATAAAGATATGCCTGGGAAACAAAACCAAACGATTGTTAGAGAATAAATAAAATACGAAGCTAAAATATTTTTCAATAATATGTGAATACATGAAAATAAACAAAAACATTAATAATAATCAATTGCTAGAAACTTATATGTAGAAAAGAGACACACCGATGTCTTATAATAACAACACGCTAAGCTAAAAAAAATGAGAGAATGTAATCATTAAACCTTAAACAAGTAATTACGAAAAAACTTAACTATTGTCGTAGATCTAGAACATCAATAGTCATTCAAAATATTTTTTTAAAAAATGACATATAAACATAGAAGACCTAAAACATAAAAGAAAATCCCAAGTAAATTCTTCTACTGCTTATCTTCGATCCAAATCCCATCACAATCTGTACGTGCATATGCATATGTAAATTCATCACTTTCGTCAATGGGTTCAACATCTGGAAAAGCATTGTTGTAAAGTTGATCCCCAACACACCCAGCAACACAGTCATCTTCATCTTCATCATAATTATAAACTCGTTGTGGAGTTGATAAAACGATTGAACATTTCGGATCAAGCTGGTCGGGAACATAAAAAACTTGTTTGGCTTGAGAGGCCAAAATAAATTGGTCATTTTTATGGCCAACTCTGCCAAGTTGCACTAATGTGAAGCCCAATTCATCCACCTTGATACTAGTACTACTATCAACCCAATCGCACATGAAGACTGGAATCTTAAATATCATATAATCAAGCATCCAAATTTGTGTAATGACGCCATAATAGCACACATTTGAAACAATGGGATTCTTGTCCTTTGCACTAGCAATTTGCATGGTGGTTGCCACTACGCTCACCCCACTATTTTGGGTGACTCTTTCGGCGTCATGATTTTTAGTATGATACCGACATCCATTAATAATAAAACCTGGATATGTCATAATATCTCGACGAGGTCCGCGCGATATCCAATTCAATATTTCTGGGATGTTGTTATTTTGGATTTCTTGCTCCTTTTCAACCTGTTATTCTTATAAATGGTTAGTCTTTGTAATTAAAACAAACTAAAGAAGGAAATTACAATTTAACTATTTATACTTAACATACCCTTTTACGAATCCATCTAATAAGGGTCTTATTGTGTTCATCTTGTATCCATTTTTTATTTTTAGATTTTCGGGGGTGATCATGCCTCAAAGTATCCATATGTTCACTATCATGTTAATATAAGAAAACATAGAGTTAGTTACCAAATCCTATAGCAATGAACGATAATATATTTAAAAATTGAGTAAACACATCTTACTCTATATAAGGTTGTACAACTTCCGTGTTTTGTAACACATAAAGATGTGCTTGCTCCCATAGATGATCTTCTACTTGAACTATAGAAACACCACCTAGTGGTTTTCCATTGTGAACACCATTTTTTTCCATATTAGTAGGCATATTTCTGTTACAAGGAACTCCAACTGCATCGAGTTCATATAAGAACTCTGTACAAAATTCAATTGCTTCTTCTGCAATATAGCGTTGTGCAATAGAACCTTCAGGACGATTTCGATTTCTTACTTGTTCCTTTAACACTTTCATGTTCCTATGATAGCAAGAACCAAAATGTTGTATCATTATTTGATTAGTTTGTTATACTTGTGAACAATGGTATAATATTTCATATAAACTAACCTTTCAAATGGAAACATCCACCGAGGATAGACTGGACCACAAAGTTTGACCTCCCTAACAAGATGAACCATTAGATGCACCATGATGTCAAAGAAAGATGGAGGAAAGTACTTCTCCAACAAACATAGTGTCACAATAATTTCATTTTGAATTTCATCCAATTTATGGACATCCACGACCTTTGCACATAGGGAATTGAAAAAGAAGCATACCCTAATAATTGTATAACGTACATGCTTTGGTAACACGGATCTTATTGCCACAGGAAGGATTTGCTGCATTAGTATGTGGCAATCATGGGACTTTAAACCGTATAGTTTTAAATCTTCCATTGATACAAGGTTTGCAAAATTAGATGAGTAGCCATCTGGGACCTTCAACCGGAGCAATGTTTCACATACTGCCATCTTTTCTTGTTTGGATAATGTATAACATGCAGGTGGTAAATATGTTCGCTTTCCCTTAGTTTGTGGTGCCAAGTCACTCCTTAAGCCCATAGCTACGAGGTCGAGCCGACTATTTACTCCATCCTTCGTTTTTCCTGGGATGTTGAGTAAGGTTCCTATGATATTATCACACACATTTTTCTCAATATGCATAACATCCAAGATATGTCGAATAAGCAAGTGTTCCCAATACACGAGCTCATAGAAGATGGATTTTTTCTTCCAACAATCAACGGATTTTGTACTATCCTTGGAGGCTTTTTGTTTATGCTTAGAGGTGTTATCATCATATGTATCGACTTCACCACGCTTCCTTTTTGGTTTAGATTTTTTCTTGGATTCCACCTTCTTACCCCAAGAAACCTTAATCCCTTCCACTTTTTTAAATATTTCCTCACCACTTAAAGGTTCAAGTGCTATTCGAAACTCTGCTTCACCATTAAAATGTTTTTTTTGTTTTCGAAATGGATGGTCTTGTGGAAGAAATGTCCTATGCGAGGTATATATATTCTTGTTACTTTTTTCTAACCGCACTGAATTAGTTTTTTCACTACAAATTGGACAAGCATAATATCCTTTTACAGCACAACCGCATAAATTACCATACGCAGGAAAGTCGTTTATAGTCCATAGAAGCACAGCCTTTAATGTAAAAATTTCTTGTCGGTACGCATCAAAAGCCTGTACGCCTTCTTCCCATAAGGTTTTCAAATCTTCAATCAATGGTGCCAAGTAAACATCAATATCATTCCCTGGTTGTCGTGGACCTGATATCAACATTGTTAGCATCAAAAATTTTCTTTTCATACTCAATGATGGAGGAAGATTATAGGTGACCAACATAACTGGACAACAACTATACCTACTGCTTAGGGAACTATGCGGGTTTATTCCATTAGCTGACAGTGCTAACCTTAAATGCCTTGCTTCGTTTTTGAAGTCGGGCCATTTTTTATCTACCAACTTCCACGCTGGTAAATCAGCTGGGTGACGCAACATACCATCAACTTCTCTTCCATTTGCATGCCAAGTCAAATATTTTGATATTTGTTCAGATTGATACCACCTTTTGAAACGTGGAATGGGTGGGAAATACCATAGAACTTTTGCAGGTACACCTATTTTCTGCTCGGTTGCATTTTTTTTCTCTTTATACCTTGGTTTCCCACAAGTACGACATGTACTTGCATCTTTGTACTCTTTCCTATATAGTATGCAATCATTAGGGCATGCGTGTATTTTCTCATATCCCAGTCCAAACAGAGACAGTGTCTTCATTGCTTTGTTCATTGACAGCGGTAACTCGTTGTCCTCTGGCAGCATTTTTGCAAATAATTCTAACAATTGTGAAAAACTTGTATCTGTCCACCCGCTCTTTGCCTTCAAATTGAAAAGATTCACCAATGCTGATAACTTGGTGAATTTTTTACAACCGCTATATAAAGGCTTATGAGCATCTTCAAGCAACTTTTGAAATGTTTCAAGATTTCCCATGAAGTCCTCATGTCCAGCATGAACCATTTCAATTGTGTTTAAGACATCTTCAGGAGCTTCCATCACAAAATCTTTATGGATGGTATCATCTTTATTGCTAGTCGATGGAGCTTCAGTAACATCTTCCCCGTGCCATATCCATTCACGATAAGTTTGGTCTATGCCATGTATATAAAGATGAGCTTTAATATCACTTAGTTTCCATTTAGTTGTATTCGCACAAGATATGCAAGGACATCGTACGAAGTTGGGATTTTTTGCATTTCTTTTTGCAAATTCAAGAAAGGATTTAACCCCTTCTGCGTATTCTTTTGATAATCTATTCATGGACATCCAAGATTTATCCATCTCAAAGAGGTTTGGATTTTAATGCTCACCTAGCAACATTATAGAACAATATATTAGTACTACTAAATTAGATTAAGTTTTTGTTAAGAGAAAATAATGTTATAAGATTATCCATTTGTTGTGTGAGAGAGATAGAGAGATAGATAGAGAGAGATCATAAAAAACAAACTTAGGAATAAGAGAATGTGAGGGTAAGATTTACTTATGTGTTTTTTATGTTCTTGATTAGAGTATTATTTGTATGAATTAAAAATCAAGAAACTATGTCAAGTATAAAAAATATGTTCATGTGTATAATGGGAGGTGTGTTTGTGTCTAAGGTATAGATTGTTTTGCTTTATTTTGATGACTTTTAGTTTATGTAAACAACATAAATGTGCTTTCCATGACTAATTTGATGTTGGCTGCTGCTCTAAGGTTTGTATTTATGATTTGGGTGGAAAAAGTTATTGAAAACCGTCAAATTCTACACATTCTGGCAGATTGGCGCAACTGTACCAAAATTGCCATAAGTAATTGTAGGAAACTCGGTTTGGTGCACTGTAAATTTTACTAGAATCTAGACATGTAGACCTTTCCAGAAATGTATGGTATAACATCTAGATATGTACCAACTAATACAGTTTTTTCGTCAAAGTTAACATAAATTCAGGTGGGATTTTCTGGACAGCAGTCGCTATTTTTGTTATAACTGTTAGAATACTTGGATTTTTTTTTTGAAACCACTTCCAAATGAAAGTAGACTTCAATACCTTTCTATCCATAGGTCATGGTATCAATTTGGAGTTCGTATGAGGAAGTTATACACATTGGAAGTTGACCTTAAAATTTTGAAAAACACTAGTTTGGATAGACTATTGAATTTATTTCAAGAATTTAGCACGTTCATCCTCAATCTTCATTGTTTTTGAAAGGTTTGGATAAATGCAACCAAAGTGTACACAAACTAAACGTGTGAATGTGAAAATATAGACATTGAATCAAGCAAGTGGAAGAACAAATGAAGTTTGTCAATAATAAGTATCACAATGATGAAAAGAAATAACATGGAAAGTACCTCTGATGTACACAAATCTAATATCCAGTATTCTCTATCCTCGGCCACGGAGATTCTGGAAATCGGAAACTACAAGTACAACATAATATAAGCATTACTAACTGCAAAATCTGAATTTTGCAAATTATTACATGGTAGTAAATAGTCCTTATTGACATAGTTCTATGTGTTCCTGTCAAGCTTAATGGAATGGGACTATAATCATTGGCATAACTACAATATCTGAACTACACAACTAGAATCCAACCAACCTATGTGCTAGTAATTGGGTTTTCACTTTTATTAGTTTTTACAAAATTTTCTAATTTTTTAAACATGCGGTAGGGGAGCAGACTTAGCATATAATAAAAATTGTGGGAAAGAAAGTGGGGAGAAGTTAAATAAAATATAAAAATTAAATACATAATTCAGAACGGGCGAGGGACAAATTGGTTGAGGGGGGCAAGGAGGGTGAAAGAGAATTTGGGGGGCAAAATTTAATTAATAAATACAATTTGAGGGGAGAATACTAATTAATTCATTGACAAATCTAGCTCACTTCTGCTCATTTTCTAATAAATATAATGACTCTTTGATTACCTGGATGTGTAAGTGGAGTACAATTATGCTAAATATATATAAGTAGTATACAATAGGTCCTGCTTTAAAGATGACGGTTCGATCTTTCAAGAAAAAAGGACAGTGCGTACATTTGGAGGTTAAGGGAATGAACTTTTTAACAAGATCATAAGTTTTGAGTGAAAATTTTAAAGTAGGTGCTATATTTTCTCTAAACCAAAAATGTTTGTACTACAAATTTTAGGATTGGCTTTAACACTGGCATTTTAGTTTTCCCCTTGCTTCTTTGACCTGTAAATACAATTGGTCCACCCAAAGATGCCTCTTCAAAGTTGAAGTTAAATTTCATTTAACTCATAAAATTAATAACATTCGCTGCCATATATGGACAACTTTAGTTTCTCAAATAGAAATTAGTCTTCTAAATATTGTGTAAAAAATAATTATTACCTGTATCAACCACTAAAGCTTATTTTACAAAATCTTCAGCAATAAGATACATTAATTAAGAGCAAGTAGAATTATTATAACAACTAACTAAAAACATTACAAACATTATGGAAGGGTTACTCCAAATTTCTATGTATACCAGGCCCAGTGAATATTATTCTTATGTTTAATAATTCTACTAGTTAAAGCAACTGTTAATCCTCCATAATCTTATAATGTTATATTGCCTTAATACATGCCTAGAATCAATAAATTAGAGATGTGCAAAGAATTAATATTTGCACTAATATATTTATAGCTGGCAGTCCACCAAATCCACAGCTAGCAATCATAATATATTCAATGTTTGTACGTGCAATAATAATAAATTATTTAATAGTAATTTGTGAAGACAATGCATCCCCAGCCCCAACGAGTAAAGACAAGGGTGATCAAATAAAAGAACTCAAAATGATCCCCAGCCCCAACAAACTAGCATCCCCCTGTCTCCTCTCTCAAGCGACCCCCTCCCCAGCTCTCTCTCTCTCTCTCTCTCTCTGAATTAGACATATATAGATAAAAAACTAATTGCCTACATCTGTCAATAAAAAAAAAACTAATTGCCTAAATCTGTAAATAAAAAAACTAATTGCCTACATCTATAAATAAAAAAAATAATTGCCTTCTACTAGCATGCAAAGAATAATCCCCAATTCCATTCCATCCCACAAATGCAATGAATAATCCCCAATTCTCTCTCCTCCGAATTCCTTATTGTGCCATTAATCTTGGAGGTTGACTGGTCACTGAAGGATGTATTAAACCCTCCCTTTTTTGATGCCATCCCCAACGATGTCCTCTTGGTTTGTATATATATATATAATTATAATCATGATATATCAATCTGCATGTATCTCTTTAATTATCATCTCATTATTAATTCATCTATCACCGAAGAAATAAAATTGAATTCCGTGCATCTAAAGAACTAACATAAATCAAATAAAAAGAATACATACCTTTTCACTACAAGAGATGAAAGCAAAAATCTTCCGACGAGAGTGAAGGGTTTTGTGCGCGCATAGAGGGTGAACAGTTTATACACTCATTGGAAAAATATTCGTGAGATTAGGAGAGGGGATATTTTTAGGGTTTTTTGCGATTAGAGGAGAGGGTTTTGCGTGACTGGAGTGGTGATCGAGGGAGACTTTTATGGGATTGAAATTGCAGAGGGAGAGTTTTGTGCGACTAAAATTGCCGAGGGGAAGTTTTCTGCGTAAAGTGTCCCGCGCACAAATACAAAAAAAATATAAATTAGGCGGGCATTTAGTAAGGATCATGAAAAGGCTGATAAAAATAAATAAATTATATCCTCAATCATCAAACAGTTATAAAAAGTAAATTTTAGTTTAATTTCTTTTATTTTTATGGCTGTTTTTATAAAACAGTTATCAGAAAGATATGCCAGCTATAATATAACAGTTACAAAAAAAAATATTAATTAGGATCATATGCGTAGTTATATGAAAATAAAAAATAATAATATATAATGACAGTTCGAAAACTATAGTAACAAAACTTTTCTTTAATCAATGCTTTAATAATACATTTTATTCTTAAGCCTCATGAAATTATTTACTTTTTGTGACTCCCATCATATAACAGTTACAAAAAAAATTAAAAAAAATTACCGTCTTATGTAACAGTCATGTATGTTGTTTTGCATTACTCAATTATGACCCTTTCCTTACCGTCCATCATTTTTATACTTTTCTTCGGACTTTATATGACTGTTTTCTCAAAAGTGATACAAAGTATTTTTTTAAAAGCGTTACAAATAAGGTTTTTTCTTGTAGTGGTGGAAACTATATAGGTTCTATATATAAAAATATATGTTGTGGAAAGAATACATGTGAGGTGTAGTAATGAAAGTAATTTCCTTATTGTAATAAAGATCATATTATGACATGCCTTCCAATGTTTTCCCATCCCCGAAATATCATAAGATATACACTCAATTAAAAGTACAATTGAAAGCTAGCTACAAACATAAAATAGTTATAAGCCAAACACATACGGGGAAAGAAATGTCTTTCAGATATAAATAGCCTTTAGTAAGAAATATATATATATATATATATAAGAATCCATTGACTAGTTTATACAACGTGGCATCTTAATTGTATCATCTAAAAAACCTTTCGCGCTCTCTCAACAATCATCTCAACAACTCGCAACTATCCAAACGTCCGCCATGTCTGCATTTCGTGGCCTTTCACCCACGCTATAGCAGGGCCTCTCATTCGTTTCCGTGCATGGTTTCGGGTCTTTCATCCAGGGGCACTCAGTCCCAACTTACGGCCAACAACCTGGGACCTACCATGGACTAGCTCAATAATACATATATCTATATATGCAACTGTGTATCAGCTTAACCGACGAAGCACTGTGTCAAATAACTAATTTAATGGTTCACATCGAACCCATCAATTAGCCAATCAGAATAAAAGTGACGAAAAGCTATCTTTATTTTAAACATATACTTAATACACCCAAACTTGTATAAAGATTATAATTATCGCTTACGAAAGCACAGAATATCATAAATCTTTATGTTTGGCTCAAAGATACGTTCAACATATATATACATCTAGAATACAGGTATATACACATATATATACATCCAATCGTGTCCCTCCAGGATGATTCATAAATCACGTAGCCACTAAGGCTATACGCAACAAGGAAATCACCAAATGGTATGTTATGGTGCCCAAATCCATGTAAAACATATATATATATATATTAAACCTTAAAGAACGCATAAGAAATCTCATTCATATTTAAATAATAAAACCTTGTCAAACTTACATAAAGTATGAATATATATATACACTAGGGTATACCTGTGCCATCTGGTACGATGAAATAAAAAAAATTGATAATAGGATAAAAAAAATCAACATGTGACAAATTTAAATTGATAGAATCAATCCGTCTATTTTAAACCCATTGTTTAATCTAATTTAATGTTGTGAACAACTAAAACGTAAGGTCAATATATCTTCATACTAAAAAAAACTAAAAGTATACCGGATTGAACATACTTGTTTTAAATTTTTTAAAGAGTCTTTTAATCATAATCCATCAACGTAACGACAAAATCAATAAGTCTACTTTGAGTCCATTGTCTAGACCAAGAAAAATGAAAGTTCAATATATCTTCGTGCTGAACAGTGGAATGAAAGTTCAATGTAAAATTCTTGGTCTAACGTTGTAAACAGCGAAAACATAAGTTCAATACATCTCCATGCTGACAAAACTAAAAGTATACCGGATTAGATTGATTTTATTTTTGTTTTTTTAAAGAGTCTTTTACTCATAATTCAATTACGTAACGTACGTCCTAAAAATTACGAACACATAGCGTACGTTCTTAAATATTACACAATAATTTTTCTTAATTTTTTTTTTTGCATAATTTTATAGTCATGATGGATCTTGTTTAATTGATCTTGATTAGTAGATTGTAAATATTAAATTTTTATTAAATTTTGAATTTTTTATTTTAAGTTATGGCCTTTTTAATGGAGACAAAATTATTAGTATGTGAGAATTTATTATGTATATATTATTGGTGTGAGTGTTTTAACTTTGATGTGACATCTTGATGTGTGTATAAAACTCATCCGATGGTATAGAACTAATGCATACCGTAACATGTGTATTTCTAACTATTAGATTCTTATACTTTTTGAAAAAAAAAAATTAGTCAAAGTTGGTGTTTTATAATATAGATATTCCAACATATATGGTTATGTCTCATATGTATATATACATATATATATATACCGCAGATTAAAAGGTTGTATCTATGTTGTACTTAAACTCACTTCGCCCAGTCCGTTAACTATTAGCTTAATAAAGAATACCATCCGTATAAGAAGTTTCATAGAATGTCATCACATAGGCTCCAAGCTGGGTATAATATATTTTATAAGCTTTAAGTTCAATATAAACTTCCCCATATGTTTACTGTACTTAGTTTACTCAAAATAAATTTATAAATCTGCCTAGCATAGTTACGGACTGGCGAGTAGTTAGCAATTCTCATAAATAAGAGGATAATAGTCAAAGTACAAGAATAACATTGCAAACACAAGTAATTATACCCACATCATACTTTTAATTCTATATATATATATGACCTCATATATATATATATATCAAAGTTACTACTCTCTATCGTACTCGTATAAGTGGGTCGTATGCAAACCATGTTTAAAACTCATGTATAATTGGGGCTTTAGGTATAAAAGTTAGAATTAAGTTATAAATGATGCAAACCAACCAAATAATCAAAGAAAAATAGCCCCAACCCCCATGAATGTGTGATTTTCGAAATTAAGTGCAAAGCCCCAAATTTTGGTTTGATTCAAAGTAACTTATGCGTAATATCTTGAAAAGAAGCTTGTATACTAGTGTTTCCACCTATTGTACCTCGACCAATCGCAGCCGAGACGAGCCAGGTCGAGCAAATCGCAAGCTATCCCATTTCAGCCATGGAAGAGGTGAAGGTGATGAAGGAGAAGATGAATAATGTTTGGAGATAGTGCATGTGACGCCCCGAAATCCCGTTTAGAGGATTATACCTCCGGGACCCGATTAGCCACGGAGTCGTACGCGACGACGGGTAAGTAGTAGTAAAATTTCAAATTATATACCAAAAACATGTGCAAGCATTTAACTCATTTAAAAATAAAATTTGGCATGTGGAGTTCATTCATATGGTAAACCAAAACCTGTCACAAGATATAAATAAATTCATTTACAATCGATACTCCACATTTAAAGAAAATCATTTATACAAAGCCTCAACTGAGGTCCCAATCTTAATAAGCCTTATCTCAAAATACATCATTTCAATACATAAACAAATATTACTAAACAACTAGCACACAAGTCGTTTCCCAACGACTTTGGTAATCCAATCTTCAGAGCTATCTAGACTCGATGGCGTACCATTCCCCGGGTAATACCTGCAAAACCTAATTTGGAAAATGGGAGTGAGCCAAACGGGCTCAGTGGGAACTATAAGAGTTGTATAGGAAAATAAGTTGGAAATTATGCATGCCATGCCATGTATTATAATGAAAGTAATTTATATGCTGCTTCTCTGTAATAAACCATATCTGGGTAAAAATGTATGTATACAAATGTAAACACATATATGTATATAATAAAATTAAGAAGCAGCCAATGCACAGCAAACTTTTCGTGAAATATATGTATGATGTCCCCAACCCAAAGTACGAGAAAAGCAATGTAAGTATACATATACGTCATCGTACAGTATATGCCACAACACCGCGACTAGATCTATCACATCAATCACATATCAAACTCACGTCTAGGATTTTCATAAATCTACTGTGCACAGAGATAGCCGGCAACTCGGTTTTTTCTGCCCAAGGCAGGGACCACCTACCAGGTCCACCTAGACGCTACCTCACGCAGCCACACAGGCATACGCTACCTCACGCCGCCATAAAGGCGCACGCTACAATAATACTCACGTAGCCACCAAGGCTATACGTTACCGGTAATCACCATCTATCTAGTACGAACGGTGTGGCCATCCGATAATATATCCAAATAATAATAAACTCATCAAATCCATGAAATCATAACAATACAGAATTCAACAGATATATAGATATGAATATGCATACATTCCATATGTATTCGTATAACTCATAGATATGTATCCATTCTAGATATGAGTACATATACATATTGTAAAACATGTAGTGGTATTGTTGAGAATGAATAAGATCCGCCAAGTCCGTCAGTTAAGGAAGGAAACCATAAAAATCCTTAGTTTGGGAGGTTTCACATGCTTTCATCAATTTTGCCCCAAGCCAAGTCTAATACAATAAAACAATGTATACGAGTTCCCAATTAGCCTCCCAATATGATTTAAAGATTTTACTTACTCAAAACATATATGTGTGTTTGACCAGCATACTTACGGACTGGCTAGGTAAGTAGAAAATCTCATAAATATAGTTCATAACTTAAAACATAGCAACAATACCACCAATATGTGTAACTTTGTCCAAAATATAGTTTAAATCTCATATATGACATCATACATAAGTATATCAAAGTCTAGCGTATATAATCGTATACGTACTTGAAGGTTATATATCAAACTTTCTCATAAATCATTTATAATTGGGGCTTTTTGTATAAAATCGTTATTGGTATCATATATGAAGCAAATCTATCAAAAATATCCAAAGAAATTAACCCAAGCCCCATGCATATGCAACTTTGAGTAGAAAACTTAGGTTTAGTTTGATTTGGTGTAAATATGTTGTAATAACTTGAAAAGAAGTTTAAATACTATTGTTCCCACCTTAGGAGGGTCAATCCCTCGAAGTATTGCGGAAGAATCGAGCTGGAGAAGCACGTATACGAAAACCCCCAATTTGAAGCTCCAAAACCCTAGCTATGGCTTCATGAGGAGGAAGAAGATGAAAGTGATGATGGAAATGATGATGATGATGATGATGATGATGATGATGATGATGATGATGATGATGATTTGGTGGGGGATAATAAGCATAGAGTAATCTTCACAATATCCCCTAGGATAGTCCCTCAATCTCTCTCTAAGAGCTCTCTAATGGTGGGGTGAAATGAGGAAGAAAGGAGAAGAAGAAATATATAAAAAACCTGTCCAGCACGATGGAGTCGACTCCCTACTGTTCATGGAGTCGACTCCCTAGGCCTGAAGGAGCCCCTTTCAGCTTTTGGTCAATAGCTCGACTTCGCATGCACTTTTGGGCCTCAAGGAGTTGGAATTGGGTCTCGGCCAAAACACAAAAGTTGTAGAGGGCATTGAAATGAAGACGTGGCCAAAAATGAGGACTCATTTAAAGTTCGGATGAGGAAGTTATGGTCATCCAAAGTCGGGTAAAAATAATTTATCGCGTAGGATCAAAACTTGTGATTTTCGAGCCGATTTCCGTCCAAGCCACCCGAAACAACTTATGGTCATCGTAACACACTTAAATATATTAATATGACTTATTGGAAGTTTCCAAACCATGCCAACCTTTCCAGAACCCAATTTGGCCATCATGAGCCCAATTCAGCCTTATAAGCGATATGGGCCGCGATTTGTAAGCGATAAGGAAACTGGGTGTTACAGATAGTGAGTAATGATGGAGCTCGATCATGAGAATGAAATGAAGATATACATATATATAAACTGCCTTCAATTTTCGGGTTTACTGTTCACGCGAGGGACTTGCAGTACTGTACTTTGGACGTCCATAACTTCTTAATTGGATATCTGATTGAGGTGATCTTTATGTCCACGGAAAGCTTATTCGGAGCTCTACAACTTCATATAAGGAAGATTTTCCAAATTTTCGACGGATTATTCCCATAAATAGTGTCGAAGTCAGCGCGTTAGTGTTACCGAATGAACAACTGATAGCGATTGACCTATTTCGCGCTCAGTTTCGACCTAGTAGAATTCCGAATTTTTTTTGGCCAAAACATGAAAGTTATAGATTGCTTAAAAATATATGGTACATTTTGGACGGAAACTTAATCTGATGAGGAATGAAGGAGTTATGCTTCCTCCAAGTTAACCAAAAATTATGAAGTCGGGTAAATTGAAAATTGAAATCTACATCCCAATTTCGACTTGAACTACCCGAAATGACTTACGGTTATTCTAGCATGCTTAAATATATTAATGTAGCTCGTCGAAAGTCTTCGAGCCATTCCGATCCTTTTGGAGTAAAATATGACTATCCAAAGTCCGCGTTTGCCTTAGACGCGACTTGTATCGCGATTTACGATAAGTGGAGACACGGGGTTTTACATCATTACTCAAACAAAGAGTTTCAAACTTTTAATACTGTATTTGATAGGAAGAAAAAGTTGGAAGGAATGCTCTTAAGTAGGAGGAAAACTAGAAGCAAGAAAAGGGTAGGAAGTAAAAGCGGAGGGAAGGGTGAAATTTCCTTTGTTTGATAACAAGGAAAAATTTATCCCTCTTATTTTCCATACCTCCTACCAAACAGAAAGGAAAGAACATGTTTTCTTCTTTTGGGATTGGAAAGTTCACTCTTCCTACTTTCCTTTCTTTCAACTTTCCATACTTTTCTACCAAACAAGGCTAAACAATTAACATAAAAGAATAATCACACACTTGATAATATAAAAAGTAACTTTCCGTAATAACCATTCCCACCTTAATCAATTAATTTTAAGTATACTTACTGTAACAATTCCAGCCATAATTGGGATAAAGAGAGTTCAAAATTATAGATGTTTAATAAATGTGCAACCCGTATGATGTGCGGATGTTTTAAAATATTTATATTATATAAAAAAAATAGTTGAAGCTATAATTTCCATAATCTAGTTCATAAGATACACAATTTAAAAATAAATATAATTGTATGAGAAATGGTATATAACAAAAGCAAAATTGGCTTTTGTAAACGGAAATAATGCATGCGCTATAATTCGTCTTGACCATCCAGAGATATGCAATAACTGAAAAGATGCAAATAATTATTTATTTTTCATTACATCACTAAATTCCTTAAAATTTGCATCATTAGAATATTTAAAAATATTAGCCACACAAATAAAGGAGCAATATGATTCATGCCTTCACCATTAGTATAATTAACAAATTGTATTTTGAATGTTGTTATAATACCATTTACTAACAGTTGAAACAAAAATAGGAACTTTGCAAATAAAATTGGTGCAGGAAAATTCTCACTTTGGTAATTGTAAAAACTATATATGGACAAAATGAAACACGATAACCGTAAGAGAGAATCGTTCACAAATGTTTTCATTAGAAATTAAATTTTCACAAAACTAACCACCTATATATTAAATAACATTAAAATTAAAATACATAAATCCAAAATATATTTTAAAATGCAGTTTTATGATAAGCAAATTTCTATTTGGTTTATTGAACAACATAGTTGGAAAATAGAAACTACAATAATCATAAGCAAAAAATATTGATATTTTAAAAGGTATAAATAAAAACTTATCTAAGTTTTGGTATCCTGAAAGTTGATGTAGAAGATAAAACCTACAATAGGAATGAATAAGGTGAATTATAAAGCAAAATATTAAACCAAGATTTTATGATGAACTTAGGATTCCAACCTTTTGTTTTCAAATTTTGAAGTAAAGAAAACATCTCTTATATACCTTCTTAATTCCATTTCAAAGTAAAATCCGTTACCTTAACTAAATGTACATTAATGATTAATTAAGTTTTATATGTTCTTAACCTTTTAGTTTCATTACTTAAAAAAAATAATTTAGTTTTCTTTTAAACATGCAAATCATCAGTTATATATTTGAATTTAATAGACTTTATGTCTTTTTACGCATTTGAAACAGCACGTGGAGTATTGCAATAAGTTGAGAGCTAATAAACAACCTGACACATGACAAACCAAAATGAAAGAGAGCATTTTACTATTACCCACAGAAAAGGGTTGATGTTGATTGAGGAAAAGAAAAAGCCAACACAAGTAGTAAATTATATTCCTTTTTTTTTTTTTGCTATAAACTATATGTTTTAGTTAAAAAAAGGGGCTTTTTTTTAAAGGACAAACTCTATAATCTCTTTCTAAGCAAGGACAATCTATTTTTGGAATTAGTTTAAAGGACAAGTTTTTAATGAAAGACAATATAATAATATTAAAATTTAACAAAATCCCGCTATTACCCTTCTTGAAAATAAAAAACCGGAATTAAAATTAAAATTTTAAATAACATATTTATCAACAAATAATATTTAAATAAATAAATCTAAAACAACACAAATTTGAAAGTTGGTTTGAATTAGTTTTGGCGATAATGACAACAAACAAACATTCAAATTTATATATGTAAAATACTACCAACGTTCAGAGATATTAAACAACAGCAGGGGAAATTAAATATGTCTGATATTATACCATAATACACATGTAGATATATATATATATACACATCTACTTATTTCATGCAAATGGATCAATGACACTATAAAATCATCAAAATTTAATTAGTATAAAACAATAAAAACCCAATTTCGTGAAAGTGTGTACCTAGATTTAGTATTCGAGCAAGAAATCCATTAACAACGTGTTGAAACCGACTTGTAAAAGTCATTATAATCGGACAACGGAGTTGATCATAACTTTACGTTCAATACACTATATAGAGTTGATAAAGGAAAGCAACAACGCAGACGAGTACGTAGTAGATCCCCCACACATAAAACGATAGCAAACTATTTGTGTTTTGCCGATGAAGAATAATGAATACAGAGCAGTAGGAAAAATACCACACACTAAGAAAAGAATCTGAATAAGTCAAGTATATAATTAATAATGGGCTAAAAATCTTATGTTCATATGTATTAAATTGGGCCATTGCAAAGAAAGCAGTATTATATAATAATTGGCCCATCGTCTGAAAAAAAAAGCCCAGATTATAAAAGGATATGAAACCCGGCCTTCTACAATTTAAAAAAAAAGTAACTTTGGTTAATAAAATTTAATTTTCAAAACAATGATAGTTTACACTACCAACATCATCCAAGTGAAGCGTCGTGACACGTGCAGAAGCACACTAACCAATTGATACATAACGGAAACATACATATTATCAGTTAGAACGCAAAGAGCATGTAAAGTTCATTTAGCTGGTGAAGACACATAGATTACTACGACCCATTTGCACTAGCGAAGTAACCTAGATTACCCCTACCAATTGTATAACCCAGCAACCAGTGAGAATAAAAAATCCCTAAATCAAACTCAGCCATTTTCCAGAGAGACGTACAAAATCAAAAAAGGATTCAAACGATTTCTTGATAATTACAACTCTTCATTCAAATTTCAGTTGGTCCACAATAAACGACATCAAAACCCCCCAAATCGCTATACACAAATGGCTAAAACAAATGAGGGGGGGCTCAGGCGTAGCCCAAGAAAACCAATAACGAGTCAACAAATACAACCCAAGGTAATCTAGTGATATAAATTAAGGAATTTTTATGTTGAAGTTCAAACATCATTGTACACAGGTTATAAAAATAGAAAAATAATCAAACGATTGCCATTTAAACAAGGTAGAGTAAGGAAATCATCTGAACGCGCTGCAGTCAGGGCAAAGGCGTACAGAGATACGAAGACGTGTGAAAGTGCTTCAAATGCTCAAAGAAGTCGAGGCATCAAAAAAAGGGGCACGCGACAAAGAGTACGTCAAATTAATGTATGTGTAACCATTAAATGATATTAGTTAATTACGCAAAACAATTCATTGATAATCTGTAAAAAAATGTAGTTTAATGAAAAGCATATAATTGTTGGCAAGAAGGATCAATACAGGTCATCTCTGGTTGCATTCTTAAAAATGCTTCCAGAGCTTAAAAACAATGGATTAGGAGAGCAACACGAGGCTTTGCTGGAAAAAACCCCATTCTGGAAGCTGTACAGATCATACAGAGATGGACTAGTGATAGAGGCCTTATACTTAAAATCAGATAAGGCGCTTATGAGGCTGATTAGGTGTTTTGACAAAGATGAAAAGGCATTCCGAATAGGTGGTCGTGTCGTTGAGTTTACCCCCATGCATGTATCATGGATGCTTGGGTTGCCAAATAATGGAATCCAATTAAAATTGCACACAAAGGAGGGCATGAAAGCAGATTACGGAAAACGGTACTTCGCAAGGCTAAGGCAACTAGATTTAACTCATGTCAAACATGCATTAAAACTGGCAGTATGAGGAACAAGCAAAGAAAATATTTCCGACACAGTTAGGTTAATCTGCTTATACTTGTGTACCACTTTTCTCTTTTGCAAATACGGGGAATTCTGTGGCATGGTTCATACACAACTGGATGGATGATTTGGACAAGATGAGTTCTTATGACTGGTCTCAGGTTGTGCATGAATGGTTGATAGATGATATGCTAAAGAAGGTGGATCGTCCCTCATTCTGTAAAGGATGCGCAATAGTATTTGGTAAGTGATAGACATA
>JAKCWG010000673.1:0-56114 GCA_021464415.1 Lonicera japonica
TTTTTCAATTTTGATGTAAACAATGGTCAATAAATGTTTATTTTTTTTTGATTATAAAAATAAAAAAATATAACATATATGTTGTGTGCGCAAAGTATTACTCTAAATGGAAATAAAAAATATAATAAAAAATTTACCTATATGAAGGGACCAATATGAAGGAAGCATCAAATTTACCTACCTCCCGTAGTCAAGATTAAACTTCCAAAATAGGAAAAACAGTTATGATTTATATTATGTATATAAACTATTGAGGAGAAAATACTTGGCATAGTAGAAAAGTTATGAAATAAGTAAATTGATAATTTTTATATCTATCTGCAACTTCTTACAGTTTGTTTACCTTATTAAATTAACACACATTGCACATTAAATTTAACCACCGACTGGGATAAACTTACAAAAATAATTAGTAACTTAATTTTTATAAATAATAAATGTCAATAATTTAATTTTAGAATATGCACTAAATTAATTAATATATTCGCTTTAATATTTAATTGTAAACATTAATTAAAGAGATAAAGGTAAAGGTAACAAAGATTAAATAAGACGATCAAATTTCTTATCCTTCATCATCATCACCACAGGTCTTAACTCTCCATCATAAACCCTCCCTCCAGCGGGAGTTGTTCCGGCCACTTATCTTCATCTTCGGTTATTGTACTTCTCATGCATCTTTCTCCTTTGTATTAATTAGTCTATTAAATATTTTTTTATTAATTAGTCAGTTGACAATCTCTGAACCTTTACATCTCCTACCTTCATTATCATACACAATGTTACAAATTGTAGGGTTAACTTTAAAAGAAAGGTGAAAAGGTTGTGTGCGTTTAAAAGGTTGTGGAAATAAAATATAGAACCAATGGTTAGTTTTTTCTCAATTTTTAATTCCGCATTGTCTCGTTTTGTTTGAAATGCATCTGGTGTGGGAAAAAAAATTGGACTCGTTTCTCAACGAATGATTGCTCAAGTTTTTATACTATAATTTGATTGATTTATTATATTAAATTGGTGGATGTACTTGTCAATTTTAATAAGAAAAATTTGAAAAGTTGGACCAAAAGGTATTAGAATATAATTTAAGGGTGAATGAACTACAAGAAGTTGTGGATGATTGCTCAAGTTTTTATACTATAATTTGATTAATTTATTATATTAAATGGAGGATGTACTTGTCAATTTTAATAAGAAAAATTTGAAAAGTTGGACCAAAAGGTATGAGAATATAATTTAAGGGTGAATGAACTACAAGAAGTTGCGGATATAAAATAAAATAACCATATGCAAACCTTGACTAAATAATTAAGGAATAAACACTTGATACAGAGAAGAAAACACTCATAATTTTATTCAAAAATAGTCTGCCTTTAACGATTACAAAGAAATTCTCATATAGGGGAGAAGAATTTCATGAAAGGAAATAATTCAAAATAATTGCCAAAATAAAAAATCCCAAAGATCGTGGGTTATAGTGTTGATGCCAAGAATCGCATTGGATTTGACGGAAATCAAATCTGAGCTTCCTAATCCAACTTATTACCAAATCTAAACCTGTCATAAATAGTAAATTCGCGGATTCAAAGGCCTAAACAAAGGAATTTGGCGCAACCCCAATCCACGCCGACGCATTATAATTATATGGTACTGTAAGGATATCTTTTTTAAAAAATTATTGTATTTAGGTTAGTTCGGGTCAAAGGGGTTAAATTTACATGGACCTGAAACTAACCTAAACTTGTCTCGAATTTTTGTTGCAAAACCCATACTCTACTTGTTTTATAAAAATCCGTCCCAAACATGACCTATTCGGGAAATTCTAGTCTATTCGATATTTATAGTGAAATACAACAAGCATTAGCTACCCATTAGAAATAATCCAATCCAATTGGTTCAAGTTTTGTTTTAAAAAAAATTGAAACACCCCCTAGCTCCCTTTACTATATTCGTAAGCCTAAATTCGATCTATACCATCCTGACCCATCTGACATTTTGTAATTATGTTATCATAAGGGTATTTAAAAGAAAAACTACTATATTTAGATCAAGTGGGACAGATCAAATGAGTTAATTTAATAAGTTTTAGAATATATCCAATAGTTGTGTAAAAGTTGATGTATAAATATTATGCCAACCATTTTTACACACGTTGAAGTCATTTTTTTCAATTATGTTTTTTACATAATATTATAATAAAAAATATTTTTATTTATAGGTTTTAATGAGTTTATTTCAAATATACATATTTAATATTCGTAATTTACTTAAATAAAATACCAAAGTATGTTTTAGTCATTAACTTACAATTCTTTATCCCTCGTACATTTCTAAATTTCAAAAATGGCCTTTACTATATAGTTGTGGAATGCTATAGTATCGATTAAAAGAAAATTTTGCTTATTGCGTAGATCTGGAATTTGGATCTTGAGAAAAAAAGGAAGCAATAAATATTGCAAACATATATATATATATATATATGCACACATAAATATGAGGACAATGACTGATTTACAGAGAAATTAGTACATTATAACCCACTAATATATACTTTGGAGAGTGTATACTTTTATATTTGAGATGCTTTTAGTGTTTTTTAGGTGCTTAAAATGGAGAATACTGGCTTTTGAATGGAGTAATTCAGAGTTGAAATGGAAAAGTTATGGTGAAAAGAAATTTGGAAGAAATAAAGAATCAACTTTATGGGATTAAAACAAAAAAAGAGTGAAATTAATTATCAAGGAAGTGCATAGGTCAACTTGCTAGAGTAGTGAGTGTTCACAAGCTAGACTTGGATTCAAATCTTGGTAGTAGCATTTGTTTTTTGGCCTGAACAGCAAGCCTTTGTATTAAAATTATTAAAGCTCAAATGGATGGGCTATTTGGCATTAAAATAAAGGAGCCCATATCACATGCAGTGGGCCAAGCCCATTCCATTCAACCCGATGAGCAAGCCAAGCCCAAATCAATTAAATCAAAATAGCTAATCAATCAAAGCCCAACAACCCTCACTTTCTTATAGTTACATCATATACCTTTATCTTTTTTATACTTATTACTTCTCTCACATTCAACCTCACTGTAGGACAATTATACCTATAATTACTTTTTTTTTTCATATAATATACACAATTTTTCTTTATGACAATTACACTTAAATGCCCCTTATATTTTTACACATGCGTAAACAAAAACACATATATATACCTTTTTCTTTTTACACATACGCCCCCTTCACTTTTTGACGATTAAACTTATACCCCTTACTTTTTCATACATACACATGAATTAAACTTATACCCCTTACGCCCCCTTACTTTTATAGCCCACTTCTCACGCATACAAATTTATATATCTTATTCCAACAATTATTTCGGCTTTCTGAAATTGTGATTAGATTTAGAGGAAAATGTCACAAAAAATTTCACTTAGGATGCATTTGATTGACATGCATGAAAAATAATTGTATTCATGATCATTTTTAATGGAATATACAAATGTTGAATGAAGGTAGGCCTTCATATTTATAACAATGCCTTCAATAAATTATATGCGACGCAGACATAATTAAAGTTCATAACAAAAAAAAATCGTATCTGTAATATCATTTTTGCAAGAGTAAGTTGAATAGTTATGTCTATAAGGTAATAATGACAATATAATTTTTTTATTATATATCCATGGCGCTTATCGACTGGGAGACGCTCTAGTGACCCAAAAAATCTTGGCATAGTGGGGAATTGAGCTTGAGATCATGCACCTAACCGTTAAGGCAATCCCCTAGGGTTACAATAATAATGTTTTTTTTTATCTAGATACTTTCTAGTACCACAGGGTGTCTGGACTAGCTTTCGCAGAACAGTGGCTAGCCGCTGGCCATCAATGTTTTTTCAGTTAAGAAGATTCGACCTAAGGAGCTCCTAGTCATCCTAGTGCACTACCTAGGGGTGTGCAAAAGCCGAACTAGACCGACAAGACCGACTGAACCGGAGCAGACCATAGGCTTTTTTCGGTTTTCATATTTGTTGCAGGTCAGTTCGGTCTAAATTTTATGGACCGATTTAGTTCGGTTCAGTCCTCGGTCCTATAGGTTAAAAAACCTTATAAAATCGAACCAATCGAGTATTTACATTTTTTAAAAATATATATATTTGATGATATTATTAATATGTTATTGGTCTTTCACCCCTTTAAGATTGTGTATTATTCTAGGCCCAATTTCATTTTGCAACAGGCCCAACTCCATATATCAAGCCCAGATCGATGGACCGACCGAAACCGATCCGATAAACACTACTTCGGTCCAGTCTGGTCTTATATACATTTTTGGTCCAGTCCAGTCCAAAAAAATAAAGGACCGAAATAGTCGGTCCTGTCCAAAATGCGGGTTAACAGGTCGGTCAACCGACCCGTGAACACCCCTAGCGCTACCACTGGGCAACTTACTGGTGGTTTAATGATAATAATTAATATAGTAAATTATTTAAATAAACCATATTGCCTCCACTCTTATTATTAATTATAGCTATTGTAATAAATTTAAAATATTGTTGACATATCTTGGGTATAACAATTTCACATTAGCTTGTTTGTTATTTTAATGTGCCACCACTAAATTATTTTCTAGCTCCACCACTGGTTCTTTTATATGACAACGACCGAAATCTTTGACCGACAACAAATCGGTTTTTCTAATTCTGACGTAAGATATTTGCCATTCTTGATTTCGACGTCATCTGTAAACGTGCAAAATCTGTTGAACTAAAGCTTATAGAGATTATCAGTAACAGTTTTATGAGTGTTTTCCTTTCTAAAACTCAAAAAGATAACTTAGCAAGAGGAAAAAGAGACTTCATGGGCTCTTTATTATATTATTTAGAGAAAAATATATAGATTTGGGCAATGAAATAATGGGGCAATTATATCGGTGACGATGTCTTGTATTGGTTGTCAAGAAGAAGATGAAGGATGGATTGGCATGATGAAAGTGAATGAATGAAGTCTTCCATAAAAGAGAAAAAAGAAAAAAGGAGATGTCAATAAAAGTTGATGACTTTATTAAAACATTTATTGTAATAAAAGAATATAGAAAGTAGTTAAAAAAATAAAAAAAGAATAAGATAGAAAGTAGTTCAAAAGAAAAAAAGAAGATATAAAGTTGTCGAGAGATAATTATTAGAATAGTAACTTTAATTTGTATATATATATGAGTCTCTTCTAATTGAGAAAAAGTGTGAAATATTTTAGCTAGTCTTGAATATTATCATCCATGTCATCTAGCTAGATAATAATATTCAAGACTAGCTAATGATATTTTATCAAGAGGTTTATGAAGAATATGGAGAAATAGAAGAAGATTTTCCTTCTCTTTTCTGGTAAAAGAGGTTTATGATTGTTTATAATAAGTTTAATTAGAATATAAAACTCCAAGAGTTAATTCTGAAAGAGAAGATCATTTAGTTTATGAATACTAAAATATCTGAATTAAGAGATATATGAATGAAGAGATACTGACAATGTAAAGTTATTTGTTTCTTTCCAGAATAAGATCAAAAATATCTTTTCCATAAAATTGAAACACCTTTAGAAAACACAATAGTAGATTTGTTAATAAATTTGTCAATAAGTTTAAAAGAAGACAACACTAGTATAAATGACACATTAGTAGACAATAATTCTATTATAAGACTAGCAAATAATTTAGACTATATTAAGGAGCAAATTGAAAATAATAAAGTAAATATTAGTACATCAAAAAGCATACAAAACACAATAGAACAACAAATAGAAATTCAGAATAAATTAGCAAATTTAGAGAAGAAATTAGGTATAGAAGAAAAAGTTGGTGATTTAGATGAAATCGTAGATATATTTCACAAGTTAAGAGTAAATAAAAATACCAAAAATTACTTTTGGTGAAAAGGAATGGCTCTAATCAAGAAATCAAAAAATCCTTTCAACTAGATCATTTATATAACATGAAAGAAGATGCAAAAAAAAAATAAATTGTACAAAAGGGAATGGAAAAGGTAAAGTCTAACCTAAGATCGTGCACCTAACCACTCAATCTTAAGTATGGCCTCACCGTTAAGGCAACCCCTTGGGGTTATAATGATAATAATTAATATAATAAATTTTTTAAATAAACCATATTACCTCCCCTTTTACTATTAATTATAGCTATTGTAATAAATTTTAAATATTGTTGGCATATCTTGGGTATAACAATTTCACATTAGCTTGTTTGTTATTTACATGTGCACCGCTAAACTATTTTCTAGCTCCACCACTGGTTCTTTTATATGACAACGATCCAAATCTTTGACCGACAATAAATTGGTTTTTCTAATTCTGACGAAAGATATTTGCCATTCTCGATTTCGTCGTCATCTCTAAACATGCAAAATCTTTATTGGACTAAAGCTTATAGAGATTATCAGTATAAGTTTTATGAATGTTTTCCTTTCTAAAACTCAAAAAGATATCAAGTGGAAAAATAGACTTCATGGGCTCTTATAGTTATTATTCTATTATTTAGAGAAAAATATATATATTTGGGCAATGAAATAATGGAGCAATTATATGGGTGACAATGTCTCGTATTGGTTGTCAAGAAGAAGATGAAGGATTGACTGGCATGATGACAGTGAATGAATGAAGTCTTTCATAAGAAACAAAATAGAAAAAGGAGTTTCTCAAAAAAAAAAAAAAGGAGATGTCAATAAAAGTTGATGAATTTATTAATAAAAGAAGATAGAAAGTAGGTAAAAAAATAAAAAAAGAAGAAGAAGATACAAAGTAGTTCAAAAGAAAAAAAAAGAAGATATAAAGTTGTCGGGAGATAATTATTAGAATAGTAACTTTGATTTGTATATATGTATATAAGTCTCTTGTAATTGAGAAAAAGTGTGAAATATTTTAGCTAGTCTTGAATATTATCATCCATATTATTTAGCAAGACAATAATATTTAAGACTAGCTAATGTATTTTATCAAGATGTTTATGAAGAATATGGAGAAATAGAAGAAGATTTTCCTTCTTTTTTTCGTGTAAGAGGCCTATGATTGTTTATAATAAGTTTAATTAGAATATAAAACTCCGAGGATTAATTCTGAAAGAGAAGATCATTTAATTTATGAATACTAAAATATCTAAATTAAGCGATATCTAAATAAAGAGATACTGACGATATAAAGTTATTTGTTTCTTTCCTAAAGAAGATCAAAAATATGTTTTCCACAAACTTGAAACAGCTTTAGAAAACACAATAAGCTGGAATAAGAACTACACACCATTCCAAATACAAAGCCTACCAAATAGTTAAAATACTACAAATACCATTGACCATTCCAACAACAACTACTACAAATACCAAATGCTGCAACAACAACTACTCATCCAGAAAAATCCACTTCACAAAAATGAAGCTCCAAAACACCACACCAAAGCAAATTCATTCTTCAACACTACATTCACTTGCTCTTTTTTCTATTATCTTTCTTTTGTGCCAATGCAGTTCGGCCAGTGCTCACTTGTCAAACCAAACCGACCAACTCGCTCTCCTTGAGTTCAAGCATCAAATAGCCAATAACCCAGTCTTCAACTTGTGGAACACTTCTCTCCACTTTTGCCATTGGAAAGGTGTTGAATGCGGACACCGACACCATAGAGTTATAGGCTTGAATCTTACTGGTCAAAACATGTTTGGAACCATTTCACCTCACATAGGAAATCTCAGCTTCCTGAGGTTCATCAACTTACAGGACAACCACTTCCATGGCGAAATTCCCCAACAAATTAGCTATCTGTACCGGCTAAGACATCTCAACCTTACAAATAACATATTGGGAGGACCACTCCCGGTTAACTTGAGCTGCTGCTTCAATTTCAGGGGCGTATATTTAGGAGACAACCACCTAGTGGGGATGATTCCTGTAGAACTCGGCTCTTTAAAGAAGCTCAGTCTTCTTGATTTGGACTCAAATAACTTGACTGGATTCATTCCAACTTCCTTTGGTAACCTCTCATCCCTCACACAAATTTCTCTAGCAGCAAATAACATTAAGGGAACTATACCAAGTGAGTTTGGCCGATTAAGAAACTTAGTTTTCATTGGACTCGGTGAAAATAATCTAACTGGTAGAATCCCTTCCTCTCTTTTCAATATCTCGACTATTACTGAGTTTTGGACATCAAGTAATTGGCTCACCGGGACTCTCCCAACTAACATAGGCCTCACTTTACCAAATCTGCAAGTATTCAGTATTGGAATTAATAACTTTCGCGGAGAAATTCCAGGTTCATTTTCGAATGCTTCTCAGCTTAAATTTCTTGAAATGGCTTCGAACATGTTCACTGGACAAGTTCCCGCCAATCTAGGATCTCTGCAAAATCTTTTTAAGTTTAATATTGAGGATAATCTTCTTGGTACTAATGCGACTGACAACTTGAGTTTTATTACATCTTTGTCAAACTGTACCAATTTAAAACTATTAGGCCTTCAGAGCAATAATTTCGGAGGTGAAATACCGAGCTCGATAGGGAACCTCTCAGTTCATCTCAACGGACTGGCTCTAGGATATAATCAGATATCCGGAATAATCCCAGCAGCAATTGAAAGCCTTTCTAACTTGTACATTTTAGACCTCGAGAACAACCTTTTATCAGGTCCAATTCCTAATTCCTTGGGTAAATTACGAAATCTGCAAGTGTTGCTACTAAATGGAAACAAATTGCGAGGACAAATCCCATCCTCTCTAGGAAACATCACGGTGTTATATGCGCTCGACTTATCAGATAACAAGTTAGAAGGCAATATACCGGCAAGTATAGGGAACTGCGAAAAACTGAACCTACTAGATTTGTCTCAAAATAATTTGATCGGCCCCATACCCTACAATGTCGTAAGCATTTTCTCTCTTTCTATTTCTTTAAACTTGTCAAAAAACTCATTGACTGGCTCCTTACCTGTAGAGGTAGGTAGACTAAAAAACATCAACGCATTAGACGTCTCTAACAACAAATTTACTGGAAATTTTCCGGAGACAATTGCGGCATGTTTGATCATCGAATACTTATATATCCAAGGTAATTTTTTCCAAGGAATCATTCCATCGGCTTTGGCCGCTCTTAAAGGAATTCGTGAACTAGATCTTTCACGAAACAACTTTTCTGGAGAAATTCCCGAGGATATGGAGAAACTCCTTTATCTGCATTATTTGAACCTCTCATTCAATGAGCTCGAAGGCGAGGTACCGAGGAAAGGAGCTTTTGGAAATGCAAGCGCCATATCAATTCTTGGAAATAGCAAACTTTGTGGGGGTATCGAAGAATTAAAGCTACCATCATGCCAAATCAAAGTAAAGAAGCCAAGAAGACATCTAGCATTCAAGGTAGTGATCATAGCTTCTGGTGTGGCTCTGCTTTTTGTTTTAATCATCATCTTTATTTTCCTACGTTCAAGAAGAAGAAGAAAGACAAGAAAGGACCCGGCTTCCTTAGATTCTACACTCAAAAGGCTTTTAAGAATTTCTTACCATGAACTCTACCGAGCAACTGTAGGATTCTCTCCACAAAATTTGATTGGATCGGGAAGTTTCGGGTCTGTTTACAAAGGCAAGCTGAATCCACGAGAAGAGAAGTTAGTTGCTGTGAAGGTACTTAACCTTCAAAAGAGTGGAGCTTCTAAAAGCTTTGTGACAGAATGCAGAGCTTTAAGAAACATTCGTCATCGAAATCTAGTTAAGATTTTAACTTATTGCTCCAGCGTCGATTTCAGAGGCAACGAATTCAAGGCTCTAGTGTACGAGTTTATGGCAAACAGAAGCTTAGATATGTGGTTGCATCCGCAAGTTCCCGGAAGCTCAACAGCTTTGAATCTTATTCAGAGATTGAATTTAGCAATTGATGTGGCTTCTGCAATTCATTATCTGCACGACTTTTGTGAACCGCCAATTATTCATTGCGATTTGAAGCCAAGCAACATTCTCCTTGATGATGACTTAACTGCTCACGTTGGTGATTTTGGATTAGCAAGGCTCCTTTCAAATTCGGCAGACACATTTGCACAAGCACAGAGTAGCTCAATGGGGATAAAGGGATCTATTGGTTATGTAGCTCCAGGTAAACATTTGTGTTTTTTATAATATTCTTATAAAATCGTTATATTTCTCGACTAGCGATTAATTGAAAAGATCAATTAAGTTCTCTTATCTTAGCAAAAATAATTATAAATATATTATTTGCAGAGTATGGGATGGGTGGGGCGGCATCAAAATGTGGAGATGTGTACAGCTATGGGGTCCTCTTATTGGAGTTGTTCACAGGAACGAGACCAACAGATGATATGTTCAAAGATGGTCTAAATCTTCATAACTACATTAAGATGGGGTTACAAGAACAAGGTATGCAGATTGTGGATCAAACACTTCTCGAAATAGGAGAAACGGGAGAAACGGAAGCCGCAATTGTAGAGGGAGAAAGAGAAGTTGTTAATGAAATAGAGGTGGAACAATACACCATAAACACAGGAAATTTGTTCCATGGAAGTGAGAAGTTGCAGAATTGCATCATTGCAGTCCTCGAAATTGGTCTTGCATGCTCAGTAGAATCAGCCTAATCAACGGATGGGCATGAACGATATCCTTAGAGAACTGCACCATATTAAGACTGCATTTCTTGATGATGGAATCAGCATAAACAGATCAGGTAGTACAAGTTAAAAGATACGAAGCATAACTTCTGTTGTTCACCGCTATAAATACATGTGTAAAGATTTGAAGAATATGATTCCTCAATCTTTATGTTAGATAGAATTTAGTCTCTGAATCAGAAATTTTTCATGAATATGATCCAGAGCTTTCCCTCCCTTTAGTCCAAACAAACTGTAAGTTTGAATTTTCAATGTTTGTTTTCTTAATTTGTACGTTTATATTCTTTATTATTGTTTCCTCTATTTGGACATATTTATCTATCTAGAGTCAAAACTCAACCCACATCAAACTGAAACTTTCTTTAACTACAAGGACATAAAGGTTTTGATTTCGAGCAAAATGTGCTTTTTATGGGAGAATGCACCTGATGATTTTGAGTAATTATCTTCTGGCGGGTGCTGCCATGAAAGGGTCATTTCAAAATCAACCAACAATCTTTCATAAGCATAAACTAGCAAAATGAGAATAACGGGATCTATGTTAATTTTATGCATCTCCAGGTACAATCAAATTATGGTGTATATATTAGATCATCATAAGTTTCTGTGAGCTTTACTTTCTTTTGTTCTGCATGAATGAAGTCTTATCACTAGAATTTCTACGAGGCATGAAAGGCTCATGCCAAACTTTTGGAATTAAACTCCGCAGTTAAATTAAGGCACCCAATAGTGATTGCAATTTGGGAGAAATGTAAATTAGTTGAGTTTTATTGAGCAGTGGACTACTGAAGTTTCGGTAGTTGGAACTATTGAACTTTAAAATGTGATAAATCTTGACTTGCTTAGCTCTCGAGTCAAGTTCAAAAAAGTCAATTGTAATTGAGTTGGACTCGAGTAAATTTACCGGCCTTTTGTATAGTTTTAGACTATTTGTAAGGCTTTTTATCGCACTTAAGTCAATGAATACTATTAAATCAGTTTAATAATACATTCAAAAAGTTAGCTCAAGGGGATGATGAGGATGTTCAAGATACTTGCAGCCAAGACGGACCATGGTCTATACCTATTATTGGCCAATGGGATCAACAATGATAGATGCACAAAGAATACACAAAATAATGTGTCAGATATTGAATTGGTTAACAATTAATCTTCTCCCCCATATAGGTGGGGTATAGGAGAAGCCCCGGAACTATGCTTAAAACTTCATTCAAATCGATTCCACTTGCTGCTATGCCACATCAATTCGCTATGTCTCGACTCTCTTCCTTAGCAACTACGGATGCTCAGGGCAGCCATATTTTCCTTTAATTGCACAAGTACATTAGTTAGATGAGTCCGAGGTGTTGTTTGATAACACCACTTAAATCTGAAAACTTTATACGTGCACGTGTACAATGACTAGTTATTATAAAAAATGAGAAAAAAAATGTCTAAAACCGACCATAACTAGACCAGGTCTTTTGCTATGTAGGCTGGACACTCATACAGGATCCGTGATCAAAGTAATGCTTATATAGCCATCTCAATAATAGGGCTTGTGTACACTAATTACGAAAGGGTCCATGTATAATTAACAATTTTACTAAGACATAAGGGTCCATGAAGAACAAAATGTCCCAAGAACTAAGTAAGAAACCTCCCACACTTGTTTCTCCAAAAATTCGGGGAGAAGGAAATTGTTAAGTAACCGAAAAAATTAAAAAAATCCACACATCTTTATTTATTGCATTCTCTTTTAGTTTCTCTTAAAAGAAAAATATTTTCTCTCCCTCACACTGGTATGATATAATCTTTCTCATATATATATATGAAAGCTTTGATTTAATGTGCGTACATGTATGTATGTTGATATTTATATATATTTGAGTCAGGTAATGATAGATTCGATGGTTCTTAGGAAAGACGGAGGAGATAGGGATTGGAACCTTGGTCGAGGAGTTAATAACCAACCTTTCATACAAATTTAGTTACTTTTTTCTTCGTAAGTTATTAACTGTATTATATATATGTATGTGGAAGAAAGTAATGTAATTTTTTTTCAGATTAATTTACGCGAATATATAAAAGCTCCTATTTTAACTTTTTGTACAAGGCCTTTGGAATCTTAGGGTTGCTCCTAACAATGACCATGATTCCTTATAGTGGCCAGTAGCAACTATATAAGCTGGAGAGTATAGCAAAGATACCAAATGATGGAGAAGAAAGGGTATGATAAGGAAATTGTTGCAAAAAAAAGGGGGGTATATATTGAATAAATGGTGTTCTCTTACATATAATAAAAAAATAGTATATTTCTCATAAGAACTAGTCCGTACGGACATTTAGCAACAGTTTTATGTCGTTATAATAACGGGAAAAAGTTTTTAGTGGCGAAGCATTGTCGCTAAAAGTTCAATCTATACAAATTGGTTCATGTGAGAAATTTTATGTTATAAAAGAAATTAAGGATCCGTGTGATAATCATATGAAAAATAATAAGAAAAACATGCATTTGTTTTTTATGAGAAGTTGGAAAATAAGTTGATGTACATGGTGAGATTACTTTTTGAGTTTTTTTATGAAAAATTTTTATCTGAGGGTTGAAAAAGAAAAAAATAGGTCGCAAAAAATAATGAAGGATGATGGATAGGACATCTACTCATAAAAATGGTTATAAGATGTAAAGCATCTCGTCATACACCTTAATTTTCATCTTTTTACACAAATTAAATGTTTTTATTTTTTATAATACTAGTTTTTGTGCACATGGATTTACTGCTTGACAAATGTCATTAAGTCTATTAATGAATACATATATACTAAGAATTAAATAATTAATATGAAATAAAAATAATAACATATAAGCAAAACATAGCATCAAGTGTAAACTTTAATTAATAATTATAAGAAAATTATATAATCGGTCAATTATAGAAAAATGTTGTAGATACATGAAAAAATTTGTCGCCAAATACTTTTTCGTACATAGGTGACCAAGCAGAACTCTTAATCAGACATACAAGAGAGTAATATATTTTTACTAAGTTTTTAGAATTGGTAAATAGTTAATTCTATTAAATATATGTAGATTATTATGCACAGCAACAAATAATAATATAACATTCATATAAATAATAGGTTATATAGCCCGGTAATGTTTAACATGAACATTTTACCACAATACTAAACAATAATATAACCCTCATATAAATAATAGATTATATAACAGCGAAAATATTAAAATGGTAAAAATAATAATAATTAACATAAATGTTTTACTGAGCCACAACTACAATATATTTAGGGGTGTCCCTGTGTAGGGGCAAGGGGGGGGGGGGTAATCGCCCGCAGTTGGATTTTGAATTTTCTTACTAGATATGGGGTATTTTTAAAAAATAAATAAATATAGGGACTTATGTGCATAAATTTATACTTGAGGGTACCTAAGTGTAAGAAATAAAAGTTTATCAGACTCCACCCACAACCGAGACATCCTTTCTTTTTCTTTTTGTTCCTTTCTTTCTTTTTGTTCCTTTTGCCAACATCCTTTCTCCCTCTCCGTAAGAAACAATAGAAATTTTCATACTTCCATTTCCATTGGCACGACTGCACAAGCATCACAGTTGGACCACTCATAATTATAAATAAATAAATAAGTTTTATAGTATATAAATTAATATAAATTTGATTTATTATAATGTTAAAGCAATCAAGCAAAATAGAGTTTAATATATATACCTTTATAATTCATGCTAAAAGTTTACGAAACACTTCATGCTAATAGTTTTGGAACGAAATTCTAATTCATGCTAAAAGTTTTGTAATTTTAATATGATCTATTAAATAGCCTCCTTTTTGAGAAGTTTATTATGAAGTTATATAGAAGTTTTATACAAAATACATAATTCAACACAAACTCTAATTTTTTTAATAATTTTAGCCAATAAAGTAGAGTTTGAATTTATTTTGAAAAATAATACTAATATAAAAATATACGGAGTTATACATTTATGCTGTTTTATTTTGAATAGTAGTTCTTCTTGCTCTTCGATCCGTTCCACTCTGCACCTTGCGTCCTTGCTTTTCTTCCAGGCTCCAGCCTTCCATCTCCACTTTGCTCCTATTCGTCTCCACCTTGCTCGTGTCATAAAGGTACCAATTCATAAAGCCCTAATTCTTTTACCTTTTTATTGCTTAAGCCCTAATTTTTTTTTCTCTATTTATTGTTTGATAATAATTGTGTTGAATTAATTTTTTGAATATGAACTTTAATATTATCTTCAGTTATATCTTTTAGTTATTTTTACAACAAATAACTTTTATATAATGAATGATTAGTGATTCATTTTAAATAAGTTAATGAATGATTCTTTAGTGGCTTTATATTTATGGTTAGTAATTCAAAGTTTTTATTCTTCTAGGTTGTAATGAAAAGAAATACTTTATTATCATTTTTCAAACCAAAAAGTGATGATAATCAAGCAAACAATGATCGCCTATATTGACCGATGCTACTCGTTCTACCTCTCTTGAGCCACCTCCTAAAACTCAAAGGGTTGAATTTATTGAAGAAGACAACGCTTTCACTCAAGATCCTGGATTACGTCTACAAATATGGCAACAACCTGTTGATGACCTCAATGAGATTAAAAAGAAATACCTAAAAATGGGACCTTAGTATTTGCATTTGTTTCATTCAAATAAGTATTTATTTCTTTATTGTTTTTAAGTCAATATTTGGTAAATACTTTAAAATAACCCTCAAAAAAATCTATATGATGAATAGGTCAGATCCACCAACTTTCATCAAAATATTCTATCTAGAAGTGGGTGAGATGGCCATTAAAAGTTTCAATGCCCTAAATGCATATATATATATGTATTAATATTTGCCTACCACAAAATTGGGCCATGAAGGAAGTAAGAATGAAAATAAAAGAAAAGGATGAAGGAAGTATAAGTGTGCATTCAATTGAAAAGTTGGAAAAAGATTGGAAAAATAACTATTTTTCATGATAGATTGGAAAACGAGATGAGTGATTTGATGAGATGTTCTACTATATTGTTGGCTTTCCATGGAAAATAGGGAAAAGATGGAAATGTCTCACCAAATCACTCATCTCTTTCCACCTTCTCATAAAAATAAATTGTTTTTCCAATCATACATATAGACCTGCACATGCATGACAAAAATTGTTGTGGCTGACATGAATCCCAAGTGTAAAAGAAAAGGCAGAACAATAACCGACAAATATCCTTGCTTGTTGTATATTGAATCATTATCGAGTGAAAGCGTTGCAGGATCCTCTCCATTTATATTATGTTTCCTTCATCTAAGAACACGATCTTCTGTAAGAAACCACATGATGAAATGAAATTTTTATATTCCTGTTACACAAACCAAAATACAAGAATCATGCTGTAAAATTAAAACCTCACAGCATGAACGGTAAATAACTAGCCAGCCCATTTGGCAGTATGAAAACCTCCATGATGATGATGAGCCGATAAAATTTCAAAAGTTCTTCAAAAACATAATTCCTCCATCTCAAATTAAGTTTCCAGCTTCCTTTTTAAGAAACTAGATATATCACACAAGCGACACGTGTGCAAACTTTCTGTTTATGCACGCGCATCATCTAATTTAAAACGAAACCTTTTTAATCAATGTAGTTACTTAATTGTAAGAGATTCTCTTCTTTAGCCTAGAAGTCAAGGATTCAAGCCTTGTTTGCTACTTTTTTTCATTTGAAGAGAATACAACTGCAGGGGGCAAAGTTGGAAAAATCAAATTTGGTATCATAACCGTCAAGAGACACTTCCGGTTTCTAATAGTATCGATAATCAATGTACCAGATCTGATGATATAAATAGGATATATTCTTAACCACCGATCATGTTGAACTTAGTGTATCACAAACAAAATGTGAAAGTCAAACATGGACTCATAATTTTGAATGGAGGGAACATATGGGCTTATTTATAATATTACGGGATATCGCTTTCAAGGAAAAAGTTTGAACACGTTTAAACTCCTCATCCATGTCAAACCATAAGCATTTGGAATACGTACTTAAATTATGATCCAAAGTCATTAGTCTGCTTTTATGAATAAAAAATATAAAAGTTAAAAACATCGTTCAGCATGTGTTAAGAGGGGGGAATGTATCTACAGCATGGAGCAGAATGTTAGAAGTTAAAGATGAGGCAATGGGTTGTAGGGTCAGGAGGTGAGAGTTTTTGGTTGGATAAATGGTGTGGCAGCCAGAGGCTAGCAAATTTATTTGTTCCTCCAGATCAACTGAAATATGTGACAGTTCAGGAAGCTTTTCAATCAACTGATTTCCTTCAAGTGTGTGAAAATCAGTTATAGCAGAAATTCGTACAAGAAATCAGACATATGGCTGGTAAGTTGGGGGGTATTGATGATCAATGTATTTGATCAGCTTTTCAAAATCTGAAGTTTACTTTGAGAACAGCTTGGGATCTGTGTAGAGTCAAAAGGGAGGCTCTTAAAGGGAGAATTCCATTAGATATATGATGTACTGCAAGCTAGAGGCATCCAGTTGGCCTCTCAGTGTAACTGTTGTGATAGGCCATCATCTGAATCTAATGAGCATGTGTTTATCAATAGTGGTAAAATTATAGCAATGTGGGTTTATTTTGAAGATAAAAATGGGGATTAAAAAAGAAAAAGAAAAACAGTGCCTCCCTTCTGAAACTGAAGGTAAATGAGTTGTGGTTATCGAAAATTAGGTCCCCTTGCTACAAAACTCTGCTTTCTTTTATTCCAACATGCATCAGCTGGGAATTATGGAAATATAGAAATAGTGGAAATTTAGGAGGACTGAAAATTTCTGAAGTACAAATGATTAGAAATGTGAGATTTGATGTTCCTGCTGTGTTTAATGGTTCTTCTGTTGCTACTAAGGCAGTTGATAAGGATGTGGGGTTGTTGAGAAGTTGGGGTGTTCATATGGTGCACATTAAACTACTTAAAGTAATTGCAACTAAATGGATCTGTTTGAGCAGGAGGAGACTCAAATTGAACTCTGATGGGTGCTCTAGAGGTAATCATGGCCCTAGAGGGGAGGGGCAATCCTTAGAACTCATGATGATATTGTGGTTGGGGATATTGCAGATTTTTATGACAAGCAAACAAATATGGTGGCAGAAGCAAGGGCATCGTTGCAGGAGCTATCCAAATGTTGGGTTGATGGATATGTTCAAGTAGATGTGGAGGCAGATTCAACGATTTTGATCCAGATACTGCAGAGTAAAGTGGGTACTGCTTAGAGTATGGCTTATGAGATTAGAGAAATTAAACAAATATTAAGTAAGATGGATGGGTGCTAGATGCATGCACGTAGGGAAAGTAACAGAGGAGCTGATTTCCTTGTAAATTGGGGTTGTAGTGTTGTACTGAGCAGAGGGAGTGTGGTTCTATATGTGCGGCCAAAATGCAAAAGGTTCTGAGGGCTTATGTAGGCTAGATAAGATGCGGCTTCCAAGTACTAGATATACAAGATGGTAGGTGTCACGGGGTAATTCTCTTTTTTCGTTAGAGGCTTACCAAGTGATTGCGTTGTTTGCACAAACAACCAGCAAATTACAAGCACACACACAATTCAGAATATAGGGACAAGCAAATTACAGGGACAACACTCCCAAACCTTTTTCTATTGCCTCAATAGTTACAAAGGAATACACAAATCTCGAATTTGTCTAACCAGCCAAACACACTTGGCTGAGACAACAATTATATGCATGCATGCAGTTGACAACCCCAACTGCCTAGGGAATTCGAAATTCAAACATAAGAGACCAACACAACTGCAAGGTGGTTTTGTCTGCACAAAACTGCCTTGTCTAATTCAAACACAAGAACCAACACAACTGCCTTGTCTAAATTCAAAAAACAAGAACCCACATAACTGCCAGGTAGTTTTGTCCACATAAACCTACCTTGTCCTGTGCCAAGCATGTGCAAGGGAGTTTCCCTTGTCTCAATTTAGACAGCCAGCTGCCCATAAGCAGCTAGCTTCCTCAGCTGCCTATCCATGTATCAAAACGACGTAGTTTTGGTCCTTTCTCAAATTCCCACAAATTCAAGCCATGAGCCACTCATGACTTAGGCAACATTAGCCCACAATGCAACTCTAGCATCCCACGTGCTGTGTCGGACGCCCACACTTTGCCTGCATGGGGACTGAAGACCACAGCTTACACCAGCCCCCTATAATACCACTTAATGAAATATCCAAAGTGGTAGCAGTACACATCAGGTGTCACAAGTTGCTGCAACCCAAGTGCCCACGCATTTGGCTGGATTTCTCGAATAGAGCCTAACTGCCCGCACAGAAAGCCTCTAAATTCCTGCACCCCTTATTTCTACCGGGCATGCCCTGGCAATGGTGCAACCAAGTCATGCCAACTCCAACCCCAACTACTTAGGGTTTAACAAGCCACCCCCACTAGATTTCCTCGACGTCCTCGTCGAGGTCGAGTCTAAGTAACGGTGGATCAAGTTTTCAAACTGCCAAAGCTGTGTGTCCTTCTCCCAGGTTGCCTCTTCCAGTGCCTTTCCTTTCCACTTTACCAAGTAGTAAGTTCTTCAATTCTTCTTACTTTGACCCTCGGTTCTGTAATCTAGGATTGCTTCAGCAACCTCTGTGTATTGTTTTCTGATTGTTGGAGGAGCCCGTGTCCTTGGACCCCTGCTAGGATCAGTTGTATCCTCAACATATTTCTTCAAAAAACTAACATGAAAGACTGGATGGAGTTTGAGTCGGGATGGCAAATCAAGGCGATAAGCCAACCTTGCAATTTTCCTTATGATCTCGAACGGACCATCATATCGCTGGATCAACCCTTTGTGAGCGGTTTTCTAGCAAACTTTCTTCCAAACTTGTGGAGTTAACTTCAGCATCACTTGGTCACCCACATCAAACTCAACTGGCCTTCTACTTTCATCTGCCCATTTCTTCATTCTTCGCACTGATTTAGCCAACACATCCTTGGCCTCCTCATCCCTCTCTTGCTTTTCTCGAGCATAACGATAGGCTGCAGGACAACAACCCTGAGATTTCTGTTTGGCCACCTCATGCGGAGTGAGTGGCTGCTGACCCGTAGCCAACTCGAACGGACTCTGACCTGTAGAAGAGCTTTGATGCAGATTGTAACTGAACTGTGCCACATCAAGTAAATCAATCCAGTTTGACTAATTTGCAGTCACATAATGCCGCAAGTACTCCTCGAGCAAAGCGTTAACACGTTCTGTCTGCCCATCGGTATGAGGATGATTTGCTGTGAAAAATTTTAATTGAGAACCCAACATCTCAAATAGCGCGGTCCAGAACCGACCTGTAAACCGTGCATCCCTATCACTAACAATATCCAGCGGTAACCCCCAGAATTTGACCACATGCCTAAAGAACAAATCTGCTGCAACCTCAACAGAACACACCTTTGGAGCAGGAATGAATGTAGCATACTTTGAGAACCTGTCCACAACCACCATTATGTACACGAAATCCTTCACCTTTGGCAAGCCATTGATGAAGTTCATTGAAACACTCTCCCAAGGCCTGGTTGAAATTGGGAGGGTTTCCAAAGTACCCGCTGTTTTCTTTCTCTCCGTCTTATCCTGCTGGCAAACGAGACAAGTTCTGACATAGAGTTCAACATCTGCTTCCGTACGGGGCCAATAATAACTATCAGAAATAAGAGCAAGTGTGCGCTCTTGCCCTGGATGACCTGCATAAAGAGCATCATGAGTTTCTTTCAGCAAAACCAGCCGTAACCCAACCGTCTTTGGCACATACAGTATGTGCCCTTTTGCATACAAAATTCCATCCTCGACTCAAAACCTTTGGATCAAACCATCCTGCACCTGTCTCACTAGCTGACTGGTAACCGGATCAAGATCAGTCTTCTCCCTGATCTGCTGCAATATGTCACCTATAACCTGTGAAACTGCTGTAACTCTTACTATCGCTGCAGTACTGCACTCTGCATTCTCAACCACCACTGGCATGCGGCTAAGAGCATCAGCAACCTGGTTCACACTCCCTGGTTTATATTGCAATGTATAATGGAACTGAGCCATGAAGTCATTCCATCTTGCCTGTTTAGGGGTTAGTTTCTTCATAGAATTAAAGCAACTAGTAGCAACATTATCAGTAAACACAAGGAAATGTCTACCCAACAAGTAGTGCCGCCATGTATGAACACAATGAACGACTGCTGTCATCTCCTTTTCATGAACTGAATACCGCCGCTCGGTATCACTTAGTTTCCTGCTTTCAAAAGCCACGGGATGAGCTGCCTGCACAAGAACACCCCCAATTACAAAGTCCGATGCATCTGTATGGACTTCAAAAGGCAAGTCAAAATCAGGCAAACGAAGTATGGGACTAGTAGTCACTACCGCCTTCAATTTGTCGAATGCCTCCTGGCATTCAGGCGACCAGATCCAAGGCCTATCCTTCTTCAAAATCAGGCAAACGAAGTATGGGACTAGTAGTCACTGCCGCCTTCAATTTATCGAATGCCTCCTGGCATTCAGGCGACCAGATCCAAGGCCTATCCTTCTTCAACAGATCGGTCAAACACACACATTTCTTAGAATACCCCTTCGCAAACTTTCGATAATAATTCGTCAAACCCATAAAACTCCTAAGTTCTGTGACCTTTGTGGGAGCAGGCCATTCCACAATAGCCTGGATTTTCTTTGGGTCCATCCGCATGCCACCCTCATAAATTATATGGCCAAGGAACATGATTTCCTTCTGGCCAAACTCACATTTTTGCAATTTTAAATACAATTTTGCCTCCCTTAATTTCTTTAAGGCCAGCTTGAGGTGCTTAACATGCTCCTCAAGGGTTCGACTATATACCACAATATCATCCAAATTTATCACCATGAAATCATCAAGGTATTCTCTAGACAAATTGTTAACGTACAAAAAGTAGCAGGTGCATTTGTCAAGCCGAAAGGCATAACTAGATACTCATAAGAGCCATACCTTGTTACACAAGCAGTTTTCGGCTCATCACCTTCAGCAATTCTGACCTGATAATACCCTGATCGCAAATCCATTTTGGTGAAGAATTTGGCTTTCCCCAAACGATCGAACAATTCATCCTGAATCGGCACTGGATAATTATTTCGAATGGTGACCTTATTCAAGGCCCGATAGTCCACACACATTCTGAGTGAACCATCCTTCTTCTTCTGAAAAAGAACAGGGGCACTGTAAGGTGTCTTCGAAGGCCTAATGAATCCAGCCTTCAGCATCTCATCTAACTGTTTCCGCAACTCAGCCAACTCAGTTGGGGCCATGCGATATGGGGCCTGTGCTGGCGATTTTGTACCAGGCACCAATTCGATGGCATGATCAATCTCCCTCCTTGGAGGCAATTTCGACGGGAGTTCATCAGGCATGACATCCTTGAACTCTTTTAGCAACTCTGCAACAGATTCTGGCACCTGCAAACCCACGGATTCCTCTTCCTCAAAGATCATTGCCAGGTATGTCATTTCCCCTTTCTTTAGACCACTCTTCAATTGCAAGGCAGAACATATTTCTGTCTGGCCTCGGGTCCTCGACAATGGAACAAAACACGAATTTGGCATATCCATGATGAACAATCCTTGCAAGTGCGGCATAACTGAAACCTGCGCCTTAAGGAAGAATTCCAAGCCGAGTATGACTTGAAAATCATCCAAAGGCACAGCCATGAAACTGCAACGACCACACCAATCACCCACTTTCAATGATACATTTCTGGCAACGCCACCAACTGGTCTCGCATCCGAGTTCACTGCTTTGATTCTACTGCCATCATCAACCAATGAGAGGCCTAATCTCTGCACTTCTCGGTCTGAAACGAAGTTGTGCATGGCACCTGTGTCAACCATCGCACGAATAGCCACATTATTCAGTAGCACCTGAACATACATCAACCTATTCACAGTCGCAGGCTGCACTTCCCTCTGAATCACATTGAGGAGTTGCAGCTGGTTGACGCGAGTTGGTTCATTCCCAGAATGGCTTCCCTCTTCCACCACCACAGCATTAACTTTTTCCTTCTTGGTACAATTCTTGGCCATGTGCGGGCCATCACAAATGAAACACCCTCCCCTTTTGGACGCTGCGGGTTTGTCATGCTGGGTCTGTGCAACATTTGAAAGTGGAACTTTCATTGCGGCCCTTCTTTTTGTTCTTCCACTTATTGTTCTTCGACCCTTCCTTGCCTTTCCCTTTATCCTTCTCTGTTGGGGCTGCATTAGATTTGTAATCGACCAGCGCATCTGCCACGGCCATGGCTGCGGGCAAGTCTTTGACACCTTGCCTATGCAGTTTAGTCTGTGCCCAATTCTGCAATCCTTTCATGAAGTTGAACATTTTGTCATCATCAGACATGTTCTTAATGTCCAACATCAAGGATGTGAGAACCCGCGTTCTCGACGCCCGGGGGTCCTCGTGGGCGGCGATTCCGTTTGTTGATTTGGAAATCGGTTTTGAAAAGAAAAAGAGTCGCCAGTTTGTTTTACTAAACAAACAAAAGATTTGTGTAAAAGAGACGTATTTATGGACTAAATATCCTCTTATACACAATATATGCGAAACCAGTTGATTCGAAGGTTCGGGGATTAAGTTACGAATCGGGAAGGTGTTAGGCACCCAATTCGCCCTTTCGGTCTCTTGAGTAGGATATGCGTGTGTTATAATTCAGTTCTTGCATGCTATTGCTATTACTTTACAGCTTTTCGTGCTTGCCTTAAAAATCGGGATTTTGGGGTTGGGATGAAAACGATGTGTTTCCTAATTCACCCATGATTTTGAAAATAAGTGTGTGTGTGTGTGATTTGAAAAGGAGAGTTTGATAATAATAGATGCAATGAAACAAGTGATTTTGTAAAGCATTGGGCTTTTCGGAAACTGATTCAATGTGGAATCTTATATTCGATATTATATGAGGCGAGTTGACCGATCGTATACCAAAGTCTATTAATTAAACCGGTATAGATGGCAATAGTGCTCTCATGATCGAGTATTTATCACATACACACCGCAATCTATGAGTTAGATTGGATATATAGCGATTATCGATTCCTTCGTATAACAATACAGCTAATCCGAACTTTTGGAAAAGTAATAAAATAATAATAATATTTTGGAATTGGATTAGGGTTTATTATACGCCTTTAGTTTTGAAAACAATTTGAAAAAAAGGTTTTGAAAAGCTATTAAGTAATAAAAATTATGCAAACAAGAGTATGAATTATAAAACTGACGAATAAATAAAAGAAGAGAGAGAAAATTATACCTGAGCCTTCTTGGAAGGAGAGAATAAGGATCTCTTGGTGTGTACCACGAAATTCCCTTGATTGTTGATGAAAATAATGAATGGAGGGGGGGGGTCTATTTATAGTTGAAGAAAATACTTGGAGAGCAAGAAAAGAGATTGCAACTAGGACTCTTGGAAATTATCGCGAGACCTTCCCACCGTTGGATCATCCTGATTTTTGGATATGTGTTGTAAATAGGAATTTTCTAGATCGTGTAAAAATTTCAGGTCGATCGGATTTCGGGAAGGTTCCCTTTCGTTATGATTGGTACGAAGAGTTTGTGTCCGCGTAGGAAAGGTACTTGTTGTAGACAAGGTCCCTTGTTTGCACGAGAAGTCAGGTTCTAACCGTTGGATCAGGCTGAATTTTGGATATGTATTTCCAATATAAGTCTTTTACACCCTGTAAAAATTTGAGGACGATCGGAGTTCGGGAAGGACTCGGTCTCCTTGGCTTGGTACAAAGAGTTTGTTCCCGCATAGAAAACGTACTTGCGTACAAAAACCTCGACAACTGAACTTCCAACCGTTGGATTATGCTGATTTTGTGATATGTTTTCCCTCCAAATGTTTTCTAGCTCGTGTCCAAATTTGAGTCCAATCAGAATTCGGGAAGGCCACTATTTATTTTAATTTGCTACGAAGGACATTTCAACTGGAATTGCACGGTAGACAAATTGATTCTTGAGGATCCCATGTCCAACAAAGCTGAAATTTTAATATGCTTTTCCCCACAATAAGGCCTATCCACTTACCAAACTTCAAACCATTTTAACTTCGAGAAGACCTCCATTTCACCACCCGAAATAAACTCGCGATTTTCTGAATTTTCGGAGATCTGACTGTCGGATTTTGCTGATTTTTGAGTATGTTACTCCTTTTGATAATGTCTAATAACTCTCAAAGTTTGAGGATGATCCAAATGCGTGACTCTCCTTTCAAAAGTTTCCAGGAGTTTCGACGGTTTTCAATTCCGGCAATTTTCGATAATTCTGTAACTCCTCATCCGGGGTCCTTTTGGCTTTCTTCTTTGACCTGTATCACATGAACAAACAACATGTGCATCTAGGAATGCTCGTGCGTGCATGCATGTTTATTTCTTTGAAAATTAGGATTCTTGCGGGGGTCGCAAAATGAGGTGTTCACAGACCCTCTCGGCCTGGGTTCTTTGTGAAGCAAAGAAACCAGGACGATAATGAGAACGCATCATTTGGCGGCACTCGCATGAATCACAGATGATATTTTGAAAACAATGCAATGCAAATGATGCTGTGCTATGCTGCTTCTCTCTCTCCTTGGGATGGATGCGCGATGTTTGGAACATATCTTGTGTCTTGCCGTGATGTGTGACCCATGTAGAGGGGTGAGCCCCCTGCTCTAGCGAACTATACAAGCCGCGTAGAGGGTGATCCCCTTCTTTAATAGGATTGTGAATCGTGTAGAGGGTGAGCCCCTTCTTTAATAGGATTGGGAACCGTGTAGAGGGTGAGCCCCTGCTTTAACAGACTTGTGAACCGTGCTTGTGAACCGTGTAGAGGGTGAGCCCCTGCTTTAACGGACTTGTGAACCGTGTAGAGGGTGAGCCCCTGCTTTAACGGACTTGTGAACCGTGCTTGTGAACCGTGTAGAGGGTGAGCCCCTGCTTTAACGGACTGTGTGAACCGTGCTTGTGAACCGTGTAGAGGGTGAGCCCTGCTTTAACGGACCTGAGAACCATGCTTGTGAACCGTGTAGAGGGTGAACCCCTGCTTTAACGAATTTGTGAACTGTGTAGAGGGTGAACCCCTACTTTAATGGACTTTGTGGGATTGTTCTGTCAGTGATTCTAGGATGGTGTATGTTTGCTGGGGATATGATGATTGATTGTATGCTGGCTAAGAATTGATGGTATGATGATTGATGGCCTGCTGGGGAGTTGAGAATTCCTACTGGCTAGGATAAAGGCTGAGAGTTGATGATCTGCTGAGGATATGAGAACTCCTACTAGCATGGATAATGGTTGATGTGCGGGTTAATGATCTGCTACGGAAATGAGAATTCCTACTGGCTAGGATAATGGCTGAGGGTTGATGCTGAGGAGGTGAGAGTCTCATAGAGAAAGAGTTCCGGTGTGATTTTTTTTTTTTTTTTGAAAAGAAGTACTTTTGGCTGGCCTCTTTTTCCTTGAGAAATGATCAAGTTACGTTCTCTCTGTTCTCGAAACTTCGTGTATGAATTTTGGACTTTGCCTCTTGCTCAGCTTCCGTGGCATTTTTCTTTTATCACTAGGGTGCGATTCTGCTTATTGTTTCCTGACTTTGCGAGAAAAGAATTTTTTGTGCCTGCATCATTTTCTATTTTTCGATGCCCTTATTCCTCCTTGATTAATTGAAAGCTTTTTGATACAGCCTTTCTTTTTTTTCAGCTTACTTTTTTTCTTTTGCATGGTCAGCAGCCTTCCTCACCCAAGACGTAGCCCTGGGCTTTTTAGCCTAGCTGTCACTCTTGGTGTGGCTCTCGCTGCCATCTTTTTTCCTTTTTTTGTTTTTTTTCAATATTCATTTCTTTTGGCACTGTGGGATTTATCCTCTTTTCTACTCTTTCAATTTTTTCTTATACCCACTTTGTTTCTTCTCACTTTGTCAGGTTTTCGTGGGCATCATCGTCCTTGCGATTCTGAGAAGGTTTACTTTGAAAGTTTGCATTTGACATCGTCGTGCTGTGTTTGTGATTTTCGGTCCGAGAACCTTTGGGAGCGTATCTTGAAAACTTCTTGGGCGAGAAGAAGCTAGGCCAAAAGTCCTTTTTGTGGGGGCTTGGTCCCTGCGTTTTTACGAAATTTTATCATTCCAGTCTTTCTCTCTATCTTTCTCTGATATCCTCTCAAATGGGGCTTTTTGGTTTTAGAGAAGGCTTGACATTGCCCGTAGGAAGGGCTTGGATTGGATTGGTGCCTGTGGAAAGGGCTTGGATTGGATTGGTGCCTATAGAAAGGGTTTGGATTGGATTGGTGCCTATGAAAATGGCTTGGGTTGGATTGGTGCCTATGGAAAGGGCTTGGGATAGGTGCCTATAGAAAGGACTTGGGATTTGATTTGTCTCTCTGGGAGGATTTGGGATGTGATTTACCTCTCTGGGAGAAAATGTGAAGTGATTCACCTCTCTGGGAGACTTGTGAAGTGATTTGACTCTCTAGGAGACGTTGTGATTGTGTTTTTCCTCTCTAGGAGGACATGTGGAGTGATTTGCCTCTCTGGGAGACTTTGTGAAATGATTGACCTCTCTGGGAGAAAAAGTGATCTTATCATGACGATCTGGTTGGTGATGGTGGTGTGACTAATCATCGAGGTATATACCAGGATGCGGTGGTGAAGACTGTCTGGTAGGCCATGGAGCTTAGTGCCTATGTATTCTTGGACTGGTGCACGGTACACTTATGCAAGTGTTCATGTGTGTGCATTATGCAAATGCTTATGCCATGCTTCCCTAAAATTTCGAGTATTCGCATACTTCTTAAATCATCGCACCAACATTGTAAAAACTTGGTTTTGAAAAGGTTTCGAATCTTGAGTTGCCTGATTTATGGAGTATGTTACGCTACTTGAAATTACCTAAATGCAGATGCATGCATGCAAGACTGACAATTTTCCGAGAACATAGCAATACTGAAAAGGCAAATATTGATTTCTGGTCAAACAGTGAGTGAGTGTAAGGTGATAAGAGAAATGGAGTGCTGCCGACTTGAGATTTTGCTGATCTTGCGTCATGCTTCCATCTTTGACAAGTTGCTATCTTCTTCGAGTCCGTGTGCGTTACTGCTTTTTGCTCTTACCCTCAATCTCAAGAGGCTTACAGGTATTCTTCAGAGGTAGAATTTTATGTTGATAAGACGACCATGGGGTTGTGATGATGTGGGTTAAGCCACCCTCAGTGCAAATGATAAATGGAGAGGCTAGTCTTTGGGGGAGTGGGTCGGGTCTTATTGTCGATACCCTCAGTAGATGTACCCTTGGTAGATGTACCCTTGCCACCCTCAATATGTGTGAATGATGATGGTGAGGCTAGTCTTCGGGGAGTTGTTCTGGTCTTCTTGTCGAAATCTTTACTGCATATACCCTTGGCACCCTCAGTGTATGCGAGCGATGATGGTAAGGCTGTTTGGGTCTTCTTGTCGATACCCTCAGTAGATGTACCCTTGGCACCCTCAATATGTGTGAACAATGATGGTGAGGCTAGCCTTCAGGGAGCTGTTCGGGTTTTCTTGTCGACACCCTCAGTGCATATATCCTCTGATCCTCAGTGTATGTGAATGATGATGGTAAGGCTAGTCTTCGGGGAACTGTTATGATCTACATCAAGGATGGCTTAAGGATTATGGTTTTGAAGGGGCTGGTTATGTTTAGGGTTCAACCAGGCTATTTCGGGATCTTGCGGCGGTAGTACAACGATGTTGGCAAGGGCCACAGGAAGTGGGTGGTTGATGTTGGCAGGAACTGGGATAATGTATTATAGATTGTTAGGTGGAGCTACTGGGTCTCGAGTTTGGTTGCCTTCGGTTGGGTATGGATTTGGATTGGATTGGTTTGGTTCAGCAGGTATTCTGACAGCGATTAGGGCTCAAGATGGGCTTGGGTGGCCAATTGGTGATCTTTCATGATGGCTACAAACTCGATCAGATCGTGGATTAGATGATAGAGGTGTTCAAGGGTTAAGGTGCCACCCTCGATTTGTGGGAGAACGGGACCAGGCGGAGGACCCGCTGCATGAGAAGCTTCACCTTAATTACCCTCAGTATCGTCGACCCTGATTTGATGAAGTAGTAGCTCGGTGTTGCAATGAGGAGGCATGATCGGTAGTGAATCTGATCTCGTGAGTCGTCTAGTTTGCCAGCAGTAGATAATCGGAGTGTTGTGAAGAATGGGGAGAGAGAAGTCGGAGATTTGACCGAAAAATTAATATTTTGCCATGAGTTGCATAATTCTCGGAAAATTGTGACTCGACAGAAAAATAAAATCGAAAACCACTTTTTGGTGATAAGGCAAAAATAGACCGACAGCAACAACTTGAGAGCCCCGTGGATAGGTTTAGGGTAGGAATATGAATTCCCGGGTTGCCCTTATAACCTTCCGATTTTAAAAATTAATTTTTGAAAAATTCATTTTAGAAAATGACTCGGTTTTTTTTAAAAAGATTTTGAAAAAACAATTTTTAAAAATCGGGAAGTTCTCTCCTCTTAGAGTTGCTTTACATGGAAATAGTGACAGGGAAATTCTCACTAACGAGTTTTAGTGAGGGATTTCTACGGACTGGGGTTGGACAGCCACCGGCCGTACTTGCCAAACCAAGAGTTGGTATGTATGACAAGGCCTTTTGTTCACTAGTCTCACGACCGACGGTCAAGAAAACATGCAGAAATTCGTGTGTACTAGGCTGACACATCCTATATGCAAGCGTGGTTGAAAGGGGTAAGGTTTAAGGCTCCCTCCTATTTGGCTAGGTCTTGCTATATACCCGAAGGGCGAGTACGTGCAAGGACCTTTTGATATACATTCTGGGTACGTGAGTGTTCTCGTCACTCGATATACCTCAGTTTGGTACTTGGCCAAGGAGAGTGGTCCCATGCGCTTTCGGCTAGTGTAGACCCGCAAGTCCACGGCCTAATCACGACTTTGGTCCCGAGGTTGATAGGGTAAATTCACACTCGCGATAATGCATGATGATAGTGGGTGCGTGCAAAATAACAATTATGGAGGTACATTATGAAGAACGCTTTAGGGTTTGTTCGAGTACTTTCAAATTTTATTTATGAAAAGTTTTTCCTCAAACAATTATTACAAACAAAAAGGGAATCAAGGTATCTACCTAAATCGCATCTATGTTATCCTAAGACTAAGGCCAAAAAAAAAAGCATGCAAACAAAAATAATTATCCACGCATATTCTACTCTTGTTTAGAGTCTAATCCTCTAGCAAATCCCCAGCAGAGTCGCCACTGTGAGAACCCGCGTTCTCGACGCCCGGGGGTCCTCGTGGGCGGCGATTCCGTTTGTTGATTTGGAAATCGGTTTTGAAAAGAAAAAGAGTCGCCAGTTTGTTTTACTAAACAAACAAAAGATTTGTGTAAAAGAGACGTATTTATGGACTAAATATCCTCTTATACACAATATATGCGAAACCAGTTGATTCGAAGGTTCGGGGATTAAGTTACGAATCGGGAAGGTGTTAGGCACCCAATTCGCCCTTTCGGTCTCTTGAGTAGGATATGCGTGTGTTATAATTCAGTTCTTGCATGCTATTGCTATTACTTTACAGCTTTTCGTGCTTGCCTTAAAAATCGGGATTTTGGGGTTGGGATGAAAACGATGTGTTTCCTAATTCACCATGATTTTGAAAATAAGTGTGTGTGTGTGTGATTTGAAAAGGAGAGTTTGATAATAATAGATGCAATGAAACAAGTGATTTTGTAAAGCATTGGGCTTTTCGGAAACTTATTCAATGTGGAATCTTATATTCGATATTATATGAGGCGAGTTGACCGATCATATACCAAAGTCTATTAATTAAACCGGTATAGATGGCAATAGTGCTCTCATGATCGAGTATTTATCACATACACACCGCAATCTATGAGTTAGATTGGATATATAGCGATTATCGATTCCTTCGTATAACAATACCGCTAATCCGAACTTTTGGAAAAGTAATAAAATAATAATACTATTTTGGAATTGGATTAGGGTTTATTATACGCCTTTAGTTTTGAAAACAATTTGAAAAAAAGGTTTTGAAAAGCTATTAAGTAATAAAAATTATGCAAACAAGAGTATGAATTATAAAACTGACGAATAAATAAAAGAAGAGAGAGAAAATTATACCTGAGACTTCTTGGAAGGAGAGAATAAGGATCTCTTGGTGTGTACCACGAAATTCCTTGATTGTTGATGAAAATAATGAATGGAGGGGGGGGGGGTCTATTTATAGTTGAAGAAAATACTTGGAGAGCAAGAAAAGAGATTGCAACTAGGACTCTTGGAAATTATCGCGAGACCTTCCCACCGTTGGATCATCCTGATTTTTGGATATGTGTTGTAAATAGGAATTTTCTAGATCGTGTAAAAATTTCAGGTCGATCGGATTTCGGGAAGGTTCCCTTTCGTTATGATTGGTACGAAGAGTTTGTGTCCGCGTAGGAAAGGTACTTGTTGTAGACAAGGTCCCTTGTTTGCACGAGAAGTCAGGTTCTAACCGTTGGATCAGGCTGAATTTTGGATATGTATTTCCAATATAAGTCTTTTACACCCTGTAAACATTTGAGGACGATCGGAGTTCGGGAAGGACTCGGTCTCCTTGGCTTGGTACAAAGAGTTTGTTCCCGCATAGAAAACGTACTTGCGTACAAAAACCTCGACAACTGAACTTCCAACCGTTGGATTATGCTGATTTTTTGATATGTTTTCCCTCCAAATGTTTTCTAGCTCGTGTCCAAATTTGAGTCCAATCAGAATTCGGGAAGGCCACTATTTATTTTAATTTGCTACGAAGGACATTTCAACTGGAATTGCACGGTAGACAAATTGATTCTTGAGGATCCCATGTCCAACAAAGCTGAAATTTTAATATGCTTTTCCCCACAATAAGGCCTATCCACTTACCAAACTTCAAACCATTTTAACTTCGAGAAGACCTCCATTTCACCACCCAAAATAAACTCGCGATTTTCTGAATTTTCGGAGATCTGACTGTCGGATTTTGCTGATTTTTGAGTATGTTACTCCTTTTGATAATGTCTAATAACTCTCAAAGTTTGAGGATGATCCAAATGCGTGACTCTCCTTTCAAAAGTTTCCAGGAGTTTCGACGGTTTTCAATTCCGGCAATTTTCGATAATTCTGTAACTCCTCATCCGGGGTCCTTTTGGCTTTCTTTTTTGACCTGTATCACATGAACAAACTACATGTGCATCTAGGAATGCTCGTGCGTGCATGCATGTTTATTTCTTTGAAAATTAGGATTCTTGCGGGGGTCGCAAAATGAGGTGTTCACAAAGGACGAGAATTCTTTCACATACTCACGAACAGTACTAGTTTGCTTCAACCGGTGAAGATTATCACGGGCCTACCATACAATATTAGTAGGAAAGAACTCCTCTCTCAATTCCTTCATCATTGCTTCCCAAGTCTGAATTTGAGGACGGGACTCATCCTTATACCGAGTGCACCACCACAGTTTCGCATCTCCCGAAAGGAACATGCTCGTAAGATCAACCTTCTCGGCATCCGGTGTACGAACTGCCTTGAAGTAGTGAGACATATCCCACAAGAAATTTTCTAATTCCTTTGCATTTCTGCAGCCAGAAAAGGGCTTTGGTTCAAGGACTTTCATTTTGAAGGCAAACGCATCTGATCTAGACGCACGCCAGAGGAATGAACTGCCATTTTCAGAATTCCAAGTTCTGCATCAAGTTTGGAAAGCCTGGCCTTATGATCGTCTACCAGAGCCTTCACATCAGCAATAACCGAGTCAGTTTGTTCCCCGGTATCCTTGACGTGATTCTCAAGCATAACACGATGGGACTGTAATTCAGACCAGATTTCTTCTATTCCCACAAGCAGAGTTGGATTGGTTTCCTCCCCCGCATGAGGAACACCCAAGAGTTCTTCCAAACGAGTCACACGATCACGAATTTCTGCTGTTCCACCAGCCATGGATACTGTCAAGCAAGGATCTCATGAATTTCTAAGCCAAACCTGGCTCTGATACCAAATTGTCACGGGGTAATTCTCTTTTTTTATTAGAGGCTTACCAAGTGATTGCGTTGTTTGCACAAACAACCAGCAAATTACAAGCACACACATAATTCAGAATATAAGGACAAGCAAATTACAGGGACAACACTCCCAAACCTTTTTCTATTGCCTCAATAGTTACAAAGGAATACACAAATCTCGAATTTGTCTAACCAGCCAAACACACTTGGCTGAGACAACAATTATATGCATGCATGCAGTTGACAACCCCAACTGCCTAGGGAATTCGAAATTCAAACATAAGAGACCAACACAACTGCAAGGTGGTTTTGTCTGCACAAAACTGCCTTGTCTAATTCAAAACACAAGAACCAACACAACTGCCTTGTCTAAATTAAAAACACCAGAACCCACATAACTGCCAGGTAGTTTTGTCCGGTAACTGAGGAAGCTAGCTGCTTGTGTGCACAAAACTACCTTGTCCTGTGCCAAGCATGTGCAAGGGAGTTTTCCTTGTCTAAATTTAGACAGCCAGTTGTCCACAAGCAGTTAGCTTCCTCAGCTGCCTATCCATGTATCAAAACGACGTAGTTTCGGTCCTTTCTCGAATTCCCACAAATTCAAGCCATGAGCCACTCATGACTTAGGCAACATTAGCCCACAATACAACTTTAGCAACCCACATGCTGTGTCGGACGCCCTCACTTTGCCTGCATGGGGACTGAAGGCCACAGCTTACACCAGCCCCCTATAATACCACTTAATGAAATATCCAAAGTCGTAGCAGTACACATCAGGTGTCACAAGTTGCTGCAACCCAAGTGCCCACGTACTTGGCTAAATTTCTCGAATAGAGCCTAACTGCCCGCACAGAAAGCCTCTAAATTCCTGCACCCCTTATTTCTACCGGGCATGCCTTGGGAATGGTGCAACCAAGTCATGCCAACTCCAACCCCAACTACTTAGGGTCTAACAGTAGGCTTGTAAAATTGCTCAAAGTGATGTATCTATGGTTTTGAATATTAATATATTTTGGGGGTAGTTGCCTTCCTAGATTTCATTTTTTTTTGAAAAAAAAAGAGGCACTTTAAGTGGGAAAAAAAACCCATAAATTATGGTCCAATAACAAACAATAGAATCTTAACCAAAGGTGAAAATGATCTTTGAGGCTTGAATAATCATAGAGACTTCTTTGAGTGGTCCGAAATAGTTTACGGTAAAGATTGCTATGACATAGTGGTGACCTAAGAAATCCATAACGACTAAAATAGAGGAAAATATTGATGCATTCATATACTCCAGTCTAACTACACTGGTCCATTCAATTCATACATTTGAGAAAACTTTACCCATTATAAATACCAAACAAAATAATAAATTGTGTTGGTAGGATGTCTAAAAACACCAATATACGGTCAAGAAAGCATCAAGGACTCATTTAAATGGAGAAATGAGAAATACATAAAGATACCGACAGTATTCAGGTCAAGTGTAAGAATGAAAGTTTATCCATTCACTCGCACCGTGCTGGTGATGTTTAGATGGCTACTGAAAATCAAATAAGTTGCACAGGATAAACTTTGGAACCAAAATTTTCACAACACATGCGATGCAGCACTAATAATGTACTCAAATATCATAATTTTCCAAGCTTGATTTGACTTTTTCCTGTACTTGGTAGAGTAATCAGGCCCAGTTTTGACATGAGAAAATAGGTTTGAAGGGCTCCTTCCACAATTATATCCAAGTGAAGGACACCTTCCTTTTCCATTTCAAAATAAGGACACTAAGTTTTCTTTACCTAAAACACCCTTCATTTTCTTATCTTCTTTTTTTTTTATTAAAAAAAGGTTAATTAATCACACCACCACCAACTGCCCTTCATTGGCGACCTCCGTGGAGCTCCGGCAGTGGGTGGTGGGGGTGGTGTTTGGTGAGGCCTGTGACCACCCGACCATGCACCCATGAGGATAGGGAAATAAAAAGTTTGGTAAGGGTATAATTGACCTTTCATGAAAAGGGGTGTGTCTGTGCAGTGGACAGCTACTGAAAAGTGTCCGAATGGCTAAAACAAATTGGGGAGGAAGCACGCCATGTGTTATTAAAAATTATGCCCAAGCTAAACTGTTTTCCATCTCTGGAGAATGTTTTTGAGGGATTTTAACTTATCCAAGCTAATTCCCTTTCTTGTGGAAGCTATTTCTACAGCTAAATGGAAAGTGCCAAATAAAAAGTGAGAAGGCCTAATGACATTCCACGTAAGTTAGCAACAAAAGAATTGGTCAAACTGACTAAACTGCTGAGTGCTAACCCATACGCTAAAGGTGCATTTGACTAAAAATAAATTATGGAAAATGATTGAAAGCACTACTAATTTTTATGAGAAGTTGGAAAAAAATTGAGGATTCGGTTAATAGTTCTCTTGCTTTTTGGGTTTTCCAAGGAATGATTTTTTTTTTTTTTTTTTTGCGGTGCGTAAGAAATTTCTTTCCATGGAAAATTAAGGAAATGATGGAGGTCATCCTCCCAAATCATTCTTCTCTTTTTTCAACTTCCCATAATTTACAAGTGTTCTCAATCATTTTCTAACTTTTTTTTCAATCACATGGACCCTAACTCGGAAGCAGCTGTACTTAAAATGTGTACCTTCACGTATTTTAGTAGTTTCTTTCTCCAAAACAAATTCACTTTTTGATCTTGACTCTGCCCTGTAGACACCTCGATTCATGACCCCCGCAAGAACCCTAACGACCTTCGAGAAGTACTGTTTTTGGAGTCCGGAACTCACCCGAACACCCGAAACTGCCCCGAAAGGGTTTGTTGGCCAAACAAACATATTTTTAAAGTGAAATGTTGCAAGACAATCAAGTATGTCGCACGAAATTTTCCCTATCCCTCTATAGGGACATGTCGCGCGACAAACACCCCACCATCCACTTTCTGACTCATCAATCTGTCGGAAACATCATTAAAGTAGAATGTCGCGCGACATACACACATTGTCGCGCGACATATTGCTTTCCATCACTATAAATAGGCTAACACCCCCCAAGGATTAAGGACAGCAACTTAGGATTGAAGAATTATTGGTTTATGATCTAATTTTCTGGTTTTTCATCAAGCATTTTCTATTATCGTCTTATTTCTGAAGAATTATCGAATCTTTTCTCGACACTCGACGTATCCCGTCTCTAGAATCGAATTCTCGGAAATATTTGAAGAAGGAGAAGATTATTATCGCCGGAGATCTCTCTGCCATATTATATTTTCTTTCTTATTATTATTCTCGTCGGGAAGGTAAATAAAGTCTCTTCTAGTATTAAACATTATATATTTGTATACTTGTTTTATTTCTGTTATTTTGTCTATGTTTTATTTGAATAAACTTATGGCCATGTTACAAATAGTTTACTGTTTTCAAAACAAAAGACCCTGATAAAATCATTTGCAAAAAATCAGAAGAGTAAGTACATCATCATCCGGATAAAATTATGTTTCCAAAACCCGGATCGATGAAACTTACTACGGAATTAAAAGCCCGGTATATCCTATATCTTTCATAGACTGTGATATGTCTGGTAAAACTCCCCTCAAGAGTTCTGATTCCATATTAAATTAGTTCCGATAAGAGATCCAAACTTTTCCAGAAGAAGTTAAAAACTCGAGAAAACCATCATTATATGAGAAATAATACGGGAGAATCTCTTTAAATAATACAACTTTTGTCACATATATTTACATCTTTTCAAAAACAAAATATTGGATCTCGGAACACAAAGGTTTTTCATACCCTTTCCTGTTTTCCCTAAAATTAGGGTGTTCATTTGAAAAGTAGTAGACTGTCAGTAAAAGCATCTAAGTTTTTCAACATAAAATAAACATATAAAGACCACTAGAGACCGAAAGGGCGGAATGGGTGCTTAACACCTTCCCAAACCATAATATAGTTTCCGAAACCTATAGAATCCTGGTTTCATAGACAAACGTGTAAAGAAAGGCTTATCTGTAGCCTCTTCTCTTACACGACCCTTTTTGTCCGTTTTCTCGTAAAACGTACTGGAGACTCTGAATGAACCCTCTTGTATTTAGAAATAGGATAGAGGGACACCCGATATGAATTACCAACACACGAATAGAAGCAAATGGAACAACGGAATCCATTCCGACGCTTCAGACGCCCAAGGCCGGGAGCGAGACCCGGGGGTCGCATTTGCAGATTCTCACAGTGGCGACTCTGCTGGGCACAGTAGAAAACTAGACTCTTATATGTGGACTCTTGTTTATCTGTTGAATATTGGCTTTTACTGCTTTCCCTACTTGTGTCATTTGATTGAAAAGAAACATTTTTTTCTAAAAATAGAAGTTTTCAAAAATATGTAATAAAAGATAATGATATTTGTAAACCCAATCTTTCGAACTTTGCACTCATTTTCACAAATCATGCATTGGTTCTACGAGTGTGAAATTACCCCAAACCCTCGGAAGTATTATAAGTGAGTAGGGAGTTGGCTTGCTTAGGCCAACATAAACCGAAAGCATTTACTTCCACTCTCCTTGGCCAAGTACGCCCCCGAGGTATATCGAGTGAAGAGAACACTCACGTACCCGGGAAGTATATCAAAAGATTCTTGCACGTACCCGCCCCTGGGGTATATCGCGAGGTCTTGCCAAATAGGAGGGAGCCTGAAGCCTTCACCTTGCATTACACCTGTGTTGCATATAGGAAGAGTCAAGACAGAAAACTCTTATGTTTTTATCAAACCGTGAGGAGTTCGTACCACATAGGGCCTTGTCATGTATATCTACCCCAGATATTGGCAAGTATGGCCGAAGGCTGAGCAACCTCTGTCGTAGAAATTTACATCGAGATCACCTCGTTGTGACTTTCCCCGGTACATCTCCCATGAAAAGCAACTCAAGAGGAGAGATATTCCCAATTTTCATAAAATCAAAAGATGAGTTTTTCAAAATTTGGGACAAGTAGGATAACCCAAGGAGCACTCTGCTGCCTATCCTAAACTCCCACTGGGAATTCACTCAAGTTGTTGTTGACGTGTCTTTATAAAATACTCAAAACTTGGTTTCCGTTGTTTTTCTTTCTCCGTGGTTTCTTTTGGCAAAAATCGAGTCACATCATAGTCTTCCTTCATCTTCGCCCCGTGGTTCCGTCTACAGCCGTAATACAACGATAGTTTGGAAGGTTGGGCTGGTCGGGATCACACCGGAAGATTAGTAAGACCAAGCACACCCGCAATGGTCGATGGACGCGACAATCAAGGGACAGATCAGAGCCTAGCCGAGGCGTCTGCACCTCAGCCAGCTTTAGCCGAAATGCATCGTTTACTAATGACCGTCAGCATGAATTTAGCAAGTCTCACGACCGAGCAACAACGTACCCGAATTCGAATAGAAGAATTATCAACCGAATGACTACCACTGAATCGGGATCATAATCAAAGGCAGTCTTCACAAGTGCTTCCCCCGATCCAAGGAACCAATCCACCACAAACGGGTCCCGTTCAGACCGATCCCAACAATCAGAATCAATGGGCCCAGGATTCAGGCCCTACCTATCAACAACCAGAGCCACCCATCGTCTGGCCGCAACCCCAACCAGGCTTCGATCCCCAATACCAGCCATGGCCACAAGTTCCTGCATGGCCTATTCCACCCCCGGCCCCAGTAGCTCCTCCTAATGAATACCCAGACATCAACCGACTTCAGGCAGTGTATGCAGAATCGGTTATAGCTCGGGAACACCCCGACGAGGTGTCAAGAGAGAGTGAAGAAATGAAGAAACTGAAAGAGCAGATGAAGGTTCTGCAAAGGGGGGTCTCTTTGATAAAAGGAGCAGATGAGATTACAGATATGAATGCTTTCTCCCTCTACCCAGAAGCAAGATTGCCTCAGGGATTCAAGCTCCTTTCCATCACCAAATTCACAAGAACCACACCCCCTAAAACCCATCTTCAATCCTACATCAAGTTCGTGCAAGTGTCCGATTGTGGAGAACCAGAATTGTCTCAGGCCTTTCACATGACTCTCACGAGAGCTGCCCTGAGATGGTTTTTTGATCTGGAGAGACACCACACGAAGACTTGGGGAGATATTGTCAAGGAGTTCATGAATAAATACGGGTCCAACAAAGATTTGGAAATTACCCGCAAACACCTGGAAATGACCAAGCAAGGAGAGAAGGAAAGCTTCAGCAATTTCATCACACGCTGGAGAGAGATGGCCTCCCAAATGTCCAAACGGCCCGATGAAGAAGAGCAGTTGGAGATTATACAGAAGAATTTTACTCCAGCTGTATTGAGTTGCATGGGAAAGCATGTATTCCCACACTTCAGAGCCTTGTTAAGCATGGGGTCACAAGTAGAAAAAGAGTTGGCCAAGAAAATAGAAATCGACATCAAGAAAGCCTCATACATTGGGAGAAAGACGGCCACTCCAGCCGTTGACCAACTAAGCTCATACCCATATCAACAAAATCCGTTTTAACAGTCACAACAAGCACCTCTGATGAATTGGCCCGCACAAAGAGACTCTTCGAGCACCGAATTCAAGAGAAGAAGGAACTTCTGTACCCTTCCCACTACCCTGGTCAAAAGCATGGAACTACTCCAAAAGGCCAGACTAATCACTCCACTCAACCCACGCCCTCCACCAAATCCTATTCCCAGCACCTGGAAAATGAATGAGAATTGTGCATACCATCAGGCCGCGGGCCATGACAAGGAACGCTGTTTGGCTCTCCGCCATCGTATACAAGACTTAATCGAAGCTGGTACCATTCCCACACCTGGTGGGCCCAATGTTACTAACAATCCTCTTCACAACCATGCTCCCCCTGCGGGAATTAATGCATTGACCACTGATGAAGAAGGCTTTGATCCCGAGGGGCTCATTCGAGATGACCCCGCCTACGAGTCACCCGCTGTGTTGCCAGAAAAGACTCAAGTCGCACCAGGCCCTAATCCGACCATTGACCAATGGATGGCTAAGATGAACTTCCTTCCCGGGCAGGGTTTAGGAAAGGCCAACCAAAGGATCCCACAACTTCTTACATGGAAGCCCCGAGGCCTTCCCAAGGAGACAATCTGTATGACAGAAACCTCCCCCAAAACTTTTAGTTGGTTGGCAGAACCAGAATCATCGGAAGCCTCAGAAGGATCAGATCCAGCATCCCTTTGGATACAAAAAATTACCCGTTCAGGAATGGTATATCAGCCACCACTGATTGATGTTGATAAATCACTTCCTCCTAGGGAAAGAGGAGAAGATTGGGTATTGGAACAATTGAAGAAAATCGAGGCACACATCACCATTTGGGGCCTCCTGGTTGCCTCCAAACCTCATAGGACTGCTTTCATCAAACTCCTAGACGAGGCCGTCATATCACCAGACTCTGCGCCCGAACAATTACCAAACATGATTGGGTCACTCACAGTCCAAAGAAGTCTGTCATTCTCAGATGAAGACTTATCTCCATTGGGAAGGAAATACAGCTTGACCCTTCATATCACTGTCCGAACTCGAGGAAAAATCTTGCCACAAGTCCTCATCGACAATAGGTCAACTATAAACGTTTGCCCCCTGAAGACCGCCAGATGCCTGAGTATCTTGGATTCAGAGCTTTTTATGACAACACTAGGCGAGCCGTCCTGGGTTCTCTGAAGCTTGATCTCATGGTTGGTTCTGGAAACTTTCCGGCTGATTTTCAAATCATAGACATTCCCTCCAGTTTTAACCTCCTGTTGGGAAGAGCATGGCTACATGATATAGGAGCACTCCCATCCTCCTTACACCAGAAGATCAAGATACCATTCGAAGGGAATATAATCACCCTCCAAGGAGATCCTGAAAGGACCTAGTCAGATCTAGAGTTACCTGTTTTGGGCATCGGGAGTCAAAGCATACAGTTGGGAGGCTTTTCTTATGAGCCTCAAATACAAGCTCTCACCACCCAAAGAATTGAGTATCTTCCCCCTGATAATATGCCCGGTCTTAGCACCAAGATCACGAATATGCTGAGAATGATGAAATACTTACCTGGAGCCAGTCTGGGAATAGGGCAGCCAGGATTACTTCAGGCCTTAGAACCAGTAACGAGGCATGAAAGAGAAGGGTTGGGGTACCAACACACCGAAGAAGACGATCAAGAGAAAAGGGATCAAGGGTATCAGTGTCCGAGTTTTAGCTCTCTTAATGGGTTTTTTGTCAAAGAAGGAGAGGACTTTCCCTTTTGCGGCTTTCAGGAGCCTTGGAGAAATAATGACGGAGATAACCTTCCAGGATGGGAAATCTTTTATGAAGAGGACCTTTATCTCAAGGAAAATGTTATACACAACTTCTCTACCAGGGTAACAATCGGGCCGAGAGAAGAAATTGAAGACGAAAAAGGTGAAAAGGAAGAAATGATTGGAGATCTCTTCGACATCATGGCTATAGAGGACGATGAGTTAAAGGACGACCCAGTACACTTAATATACGCTGATCCAAATTACCAGGAAAAATGGGGAAAGAGCGAAGTTGAAGGGGTAAGAGATAAGGGCAAGGGTAAGGCTAAAGTAGGGTCTCTCCTAGATTTACTTTTCAAGCTTGTACCTGTAAGCACTGTCATTAACAAAGAACACTCTATTTTGCGGTATCCTGTTAGTACTGATTCTGTAATTACTTATATGGAAATGGAAAAACTAAATGAACATCCTGAACGGGAAGAGCAGCGCATACAAAGCGAGGAGGGAGATACTCTTGTGATTAATCTTAGGAAGGAGAAGGACAGGAAAGAAGTTCGTATCAGGGCAAGTCTAAGTGAGGCAGAAAGAGAGGAATTCACACAAACTCTGAATGAGTACATGGATATCTTCGCCTGGTCCGATGCTGATATGCCAGGTTTGAACAGCCAGATAGTCATGCACGAGATACACACCAAGCCGGAATTCAGACCCGTCAAGCAAAAATTGAGAAAGCTTATGCCAGAATGGTCCCTGAAGGTAAAAGAAGAAGTGATGAAACAACTAGGTGTAGGGTTTTTGCGGGTGATTGAGTACCCTTCATGGTTAGCCAACATTGTGCCCGTTCCAAAGGCAAATGGGAAGGTCCGCATGCGTGTGGATTACCGAGATCTCAATAAAGCTTGCCCAAAATACGATTTCCCATTACCCAACATTGACTTGATAATAGATAATACTGCCAACCATGCCTTGAGGTCATTCGTGGACGGTTTTGCCTGGTATAATCAGATCAAGATGCACCCAGATCACCAAGAGAAAACATCATTTATCACGCCATGGGGAACATACCGCTACACCATTATGCCATTCGGGCTAAAGAATGCCGGGGCAACATATCAGAGGGCAGCTACAACTATCTTCCACGACATGATTCACAAAGAAGTAGAAATATATGTGGACGATATGATAATCAAGTCAAAAGAAAGGGAAGGCCATGTACCAGCCTTACGAGCCTTTTTTGACCGTCTCCGCCAGTACTAGATGAGACTCAATCCGCAGAAATGTGTATTCGGGGTAACCAAGGGAAAACTCCTAGGCTATGTTGTCAGTAAGAAAGGAATCGAGGTAGACCCTGCCAAGGTTCGAGCTATCCAAGAAATGCCCGAGCCTCGTACCGAGAAAGAAGTCCGGGGATTTTTGGGTAATTTGAAGTACATCAGTAGGTTCATCTCTCAGCTTACTCAGACTTGCGAGCCTATCTTCAAGCTCCTGAGGAAATCTTCACCAGGAGAATGGGACGGTCAGTGCTAGGAGGCTTTTGACCGAATTAAAGACTATCTCTCTAACACCCCAGTATTAGCCCCACCACAGACCGGACTGCCACTAATCTTATACCTAACGGTCATGGATTCAGCTGCAGGAGCTATGCTAGCCCAACATGTGATTGATACCCGAAAAGAGCAAGCTATCTACTACATCAGCAAAAAATTGTCCCCATTTGAGATAAACTACACGCCGTTAGAGAAGTCATGCACTGCTCTTGTTTGGGTAACACAAAAATTATGACACTACATGCTTGTTTTTTCGGTCATCCTGGCATCACGAATAGATCCGCTGAACTACCTCTTTGAGAAACCAGCTCTCTCAAACTGTATGGCAAAATGGTTATTCTTACTCTCCGAATTCGATATCACATACATGACCCAAAAGGCAGTCAAAGGCAAGATCATAGCTGATTACCTGGCCCACAATCTAATATTGGGGGACATGTTAGAGGAAGCCGAATTTCCAGATGAAACTATCATGAATATCAAGATCGATGAAGAATGGAAATTATACTTTGACGGGGCTGCCAACCAAAACGGGAATGGAGTAGGCATCCTGTTAGTCTCTCCAGACCTAACTCACTCCCCGATATCATATCGTCTGGACTTTTTCTGCACCAATAATATGGCCGAGTATGAAGCCTATATAATTGGATTAAAGATTGCGTTCCAAAGGGGTATACGGAGAATACAAGTGTACGGAGATTCGGCATTAGTAGTCCACCAAGTACTACAAGAATGGAAGGTCAGAGATGAGAAGTTGGTACCATACCTCGCCTGACTAGAGGATGTCGCATTAAGATTTGAGCATTCAGAGTTTTACTATGTCCCCAGATCACAAAATAGTTTTGCTGACGCACTAGCAACCCTGGCATCAATGATCGATATCCTGGAGGGGATGGAAGAAATAACTCTTACCGTACAAAGAAGACAAGGACCAGCGCATTGCATGGCCCTTGAGGTAGAGAATGAAACGATGGGGACTCAAGCATTTAGTTTTATGACATCTGGAACCTATTGAAAAATCATCCGTATCTCGAGCAAACAGATAAGAAAACGCGGATCACACTCAGAAGATTAGCATCAGGGTTCATACTTTGTGCCGGAAGGCCGTATAAGAGGAACTACGACGGGACCCATCTTCAATGTCTCACTGAGGAAGAATTCGTCAAAATGATGGATTAGATACATAGGGGCGATTGCGGACCTCATATGAGCGGCCATACACTTGCCCACAAAATCATCTGACAAGGTTATTTTTGGTCTACCCTGCAAAAGGATTGTGTTAACCACGTACGTCGTTGTCACAAATGTCAAATCTACGATAAGTCTCAGAAACTTCCTCCGAAGGAGTTGTACAACATGACTGCTCCCCGGCCTTTCGTAACCTGGGGAATTGACATCATTGGGAAAATTTCGCCCAAAGACAGCAACGGCCATGAATTCATACTAGTAGCCATCGATTACTTCACCAAATGGGTAGAGGCCGAGTCTTTCCAGACCCTTGACGCCAAGAAAGTTGCCCTATTCATCAAACAGAATATCGTCTGCCGGTATGGGGTCCCACACGAGATCATCTCGGACAACGACACCCACTTCGAAGGAGAGGCTAATACAGTCATGGAGGAATACGGTATCGCCCGACACAGATCTTTACCATACAGAATGCAAACCAATGGGGCAGCTGAGGCCGCCAACAAGAATCTGAAAAATATCCTGAGCAAGATGACCGACACCTGTCGAGACTGGCCAGAAAAATTACCATATGCGTTGTGTGGATACCGCACCACTGAGAGGGTCTCTACCAGGGTAACCCCATTTTCACTTACATACGGGATGGAAGCAGTCCTCCCTCTTGAATTGGAGGTCCCCTCTCTCAGAGTAATGTTAGAGAATCAAGTTAATGAGTTGGAATGGGTCCAGGCACGTTATGACGAGCTGGCATTGTTAGATGAGAAGAGATTGAAAGCCGCATATCACCACCAAGGGTATCAAAGGAGAATCGCTCGAGCATTTAACCGGAAAGTAAAGACTCGGGGTATCAATAAGAACGACATCTTGTTGAAAGAAATTCGAGAACCAGCCAGAGACCCAAGAGGAAAGTTCGGTCAGAAGTGGACAGGGCCATACATTGTCAAAGAGATTGATACATGGGGTGCCGCTATACTCGCTAATTTGGACGGACAGCTACTGCATTCCCCAGTCAACATGGATGGACTGAAGAAGTATTACCAATAGATGTAACATGTATAATTATGAACTACGTAAACCTGAGCCCCAACTCAAAATTCTGTTTTTGGAAAAATCAAAAGGGGAACGTAGGCAACCTGAGAAGTGACTTCAGGCCCGGTTTAAACATTGCAAGGAAATTTATTTCTCGTAAAAAAGTCCCTTGTTTATTATTAAGGTGGTTCAGAACACCGAAGGTTACAAAGGAGATACATCATGCAGAAAGACCTAATCCCTAGGGGTTGGTCAATTGCAGCCTCATCCAGGATCTGGTACGCAAAGACTATACTTTCCTCTCCATGAACCGAAACCATTCCATTTGAAGCGGGTCATCAATCAGCTCCTCTTCTAGAGACTCCCAACGAGAACGGATGATGTCAGCCCGGAGGGGCTTGGAAATACCAAAACGGGCATAGTTGAATTGACGAGTCAGTCGAGCACACCACATTCTCTCCCCCGACGAAGAAACATGCTGGGTCAGGAATTTAGACTCGGAAGAGAAGTTGTTCAAGCTAAGGGGAATGCCCTGAGGAACGTGAAATTGCCGAAGAAGACGTCCTGGGAGATAAAAAGAAGTGAACCAGAGCCCACGGAGCCGAATGTAATTTTGTCCCCCGGTACTAAGCACTATCGCCCTCAGCTTCCACCAAGGAATGTTCCACCGAATGGCCCGAGAATTCTCCGAAAACCACACCGTCCAATCGGAGGAAGACATGGTCAAGGCACCAAAGAGGGGACGACGAAAGAAGTATGTCGGGTTGTCAAGATGAACCCCATTGAAACCCACTGATCGGAAACGCTCCAATAACCACATGTATAGCAAGCACGAATTTCCCCTAAAGAAGGGTGAAGCTCCCCTTTTGAGATCATCTATGCCGTTCAGAGTCTCTGCAAGAAAGATAGGCACTATGGACTCCCCATTCCTAGCATGATAAATCAAACTCAGAATAGTCGGCTCAACATGGGAAGAGCCCATCACCAGTAGCAAATAAGACAAATCAAGGCTGCCACAGTACGTCCCACACTATAAGAAGCTCTCTCCTCGTAACGATGAAAGAACCTCATTATTTTATGGAGGTCAAGAAGCCCGTCGATAATAAAACCATCATAAACTGCTTGGGGAATGGCTAGCAGAGCAATCAACATATCTCGGGGACCGATTTCTTCTATAGGAACAACCATCGGGAGACGAACATCAGAATGCAACAGCCAGGAAAATTCTTCATAAGTCGAATAGAGCTCATCTTACCTGAAACGGAAAAGATGATCCACAGGATTCCAGAAATAAAAAGCGCCAAACAAAAAGGAAAAATCTACAAGACGATGGCACCAACCCTCTAAAGGACGGAATACACCAAAGTTCAAGCCATTCTCAGAAGATATCAGAGCATCTCGGGCTTCAACATAAGAAAAATCAGAACTTGTGAGATAAGAAGACATTTTGGAGAAAGGTGTGGGGATGAAGGAAGGAAGATGGGTGTATTTATAGCAAAAAAAAGGGTGCCTGTTCCTGTTTGTTGCACGACAAACCCATTTTCAGGAGGGATTGTCGCTTGACAAACTCCTTTGGTGTGCACTATTTTGATATTTTCTTATACGTAGGAGTCACTTTTGCCAAAAGATCCACTTTTTATGCATTATGCTCACTCTGTTCTTTTTCAGGGACCTTAAGTAGCATCCCATCACAAAGGTACGATTCCTAATTTATCGATCCATGTAATTATTAAAATCTTTCATGAGATAAATAAATGCATAGCATCAGAAACAAATAAAGATTTTTCATAAAACTAATAAAAGAACAATTTCTTCAAAAATAAATCTCTGTCTAAAAAATAAAAACTACATATTTGTCAGAACTAACTAAGTGCAGGAAAGAAAAGCTAATCTATCCGAGCGTGCTTGGAGACGCTCCCACTGTCACCCTAACCCTCCTCGGGAGTAGGATTGATCACTAGGACGCCCTGAGTAGAAGGAGCTGCTGCCTAAGAAGGACCCGTCGACTTGACCGGTGCCGTGGGGCGAATCACAGAAGATCGAGATCTCCTGGAGGTCCGGCTACTGCTCCTCCGAGACTTCGTCCGAGCACGAGAGGAAAACAGAGGGTCATCTGCCCGTAAGGAAACATCGATCGCCCTCTGATAGTCACGCATGTATGTCGTAGGGTCTCAACCAACATACTGGAGCAGGTTCCAGCTATAGAGTTACTAAGAATGCCAAGCTCTCAGATCTACCACACGCACACTCACCCGCTGAAAAGGAAAGAAAGAAGAATCAGCATCGTTAAAATAAATAAGCATGGATATGAAGAGATATTGATGGAAGAAAAATCACATACCTTATCATCAGGACGGCCACCCAAGTAGTCAAACATATCCTCAGGGAGAGGATACTCGGGCACCTTATATCGATGTAGACCGGCACCAACATAAGAGATGTCCCAAGGAAGTATCGGCAGATCTACCCGATGAATGGACGAACCCGCCGGTATGGCAGCAGAAGTAGACCCACCCTCCTTACAAATCAGGAACAGAGGAGGGCGAGAAGATGAGCCACCAGGACCTGTAGATCTGACCGGAGGGCCCATGGCAGCCGACGGAAGAGGAGTCAGTGTGGCATAGGTACAGACACCCGGAGGATCAGCCAGGGCAGTCGCTCAGAGGTGAGACCCCACTAAAAAGAGTAGCGGCATCAGTAGGAGGGGTCCGCCAAACTGCTCATAGTTGACCCCGAAGTCCGCAGGCTCCCAGGACGCTCAAAAAAATCACCTCCCCTCTCTCAACATCCTCAGGAGCATCGAAGACGACCTCCGGAGATACCAACGGACCAGTAGGAAACTCAAAGCCCTCAGCGCGCTGCTCCTCCATAGGCGTCGTCTAAGAAGGCTGCTCTGGAACCGCCGCTGTCCCATCCCTCACCGCCTTGGGCCTATCATCACCGCCCTCAGGCCTACCATCACCTCCCTCAGCAGCAACAGGGACACTCTCTTCCCTCGGGGTCATCGTCATCAGAGTCCAAAATATTGTCCCTCTGATCAGGGACAGGTGGCAGATGACCGAGAATCGCCCTGGACAAGTTAGTCTGTCCTCGTATATAGTTGGGATCTCCTCCCAATGACGGTATCTCTCGTAGAAGACCCTCCCTCGAGTCCCTTTCGCTCCCTCATCAAGTAATGGACAGCGAAGATAATAATCTCCCTCCTCGGTGAACGTCTGAAAACCGAGCCCGTCAACAAGGGCTGCACCATCACCGGGTCGATCTCGCCCATCCGCCTCATCAGAACTGGCGGGAATAAAGGAACCCGAGGCCATTGGGTCGGTGTATGCTGGCGAATTGCCCTCTCGCCAAATAGAAGTGAAGGCCGTACTCGTCCTTGATAAGACGCCTTCCTCGAGGCGGTCAGAGCACGGCCATATCCAAAATAGGGACCCAGATCACCCCAAAGGGCCCACTCAATCTGAAAAGAGAATAAGATTTTATGTCAGTAATTTATATTCTATTTTACTATTTATTAAAAAGCAAGAATACTAAGATATTTTACCTGCTCTCCAGCAGGTCATGGACGGCAGTAGCTCCGGTCTCCCGAGTCCGGTATACATAGGGAGCCTTGTAGTTCCCCGCAATGAATCGGCAGAGAAGAGGAAACAGGTCCTTGTTATCAACGAGGAGATCCACCTAGGCCGACCCAGACGTGTATATGCCACGAACCAACTCTGAAGAGGAAATATAAGAATATCAGCAATAATCAACAGGTAATATGTAAAAGACTGAAACAAAGATAAAATGACAAAAGTATGTACCTCCCACAGCAATGAGAAGCCCTTAAGGTTCAGGGCTAAATGGCGAGAAAACCTGGTCCATAGCATCATATAAAACAGCCAGAATAAAGCCTCCCCAATCATAGTCAAACATGATGCTGAAGTCCCTAAGATAGGGCAGCCACCATAGATGGGCCGTGTCCCCCCACGGGCCTCGAACAGATCATGAAGCGTCAGTTAAAAGCAGGACGCGGGCATACTGACGCGCCTCTTGACGGGTCATCGGAACTCCTGAAGCAACCAAACGAGCTCTCTCTGTGGCCAGGCGCATAATCGGAACCGCCCGGGGGATCGTATCGCCCGAACTCCGTCGCTCTGGAAACCACCCAAGTACATCCACGATGCCCTCTGCCGTCAGACGCAAAGGGACATCAATCTGGATAGGGACCCTAAAGGAATCCGGTCAGAGCAAAAAGATCGAGGGGGGTCATCGTCATCTCCCCCCCAGCCAATGGAAGGTATGAGTAGTATACCACCAAGGGAGGCCAATGCTAACACTAAAATTGCCACCCTAGATACTCGCTCCGGGAGGGCGTCAAAGAGGGAACCAAATGGAGTCGCAAGGAGCAACTCCTGGACAGGGGTCGGTGCATGTCGCCACTCTACAGAAATAGCATTGGGAGAACCCCAACCTCGGCCGACCACTGCGAACAAAATGGAGATATATTATAAGAACCTGAGGGTCTTTTGGTGTAAATATGAGAGTAATAGGGTTTATAGGGGTAAATTATATAATTTTCCAAACCTGAGGGTATTTTGGTGTAATTATGAGAGTTATAGGGTTATAAGGGTAAATTATGTAATTTTCCAAACTGAGAGTGCTTTGGTGTAATTATGAGAGTTATAGGGTTATAGGGCTAAAATTATGTAATTTTCCAAACCTGAGGGTACTTTGGCGTAAATATGAGAGTTATTGGGTTATAGGGGTAAATTATGTCATTTTCCAAACCTTAGGGTATTTTGGTGTAAATATGAGAGTTATAGGGTTATAGGGGTAAATTATGTAATTTTCCAAACCTGAGGGTACTTTGGTGTAAATATGAGAGTTATAGGGTTATAGGGGTAAATTATAATTTTCCAACCTGAGGTATTTTGGTGTAATTATGAGAGTTATAGGGTTATAAGGGTAAATTATGTATTTTTTCAAAACTGAGGGTGCTTTGGTGTAATTATGAGAGTTATAGGGTTATAGGGGTAAAATTATGTAATTTTCCAAACCTGAGGGTATTTTGGTGTAATTATGAGAGTTATAAGGGTATAAGGGTAAATTATGTAATTTTCCAACCTGAGGGTTTTTTGGTGTAATTATGAGAGTTATAGGGTTATAAGGGTAAATTATGTAATTTTCCAAACTGAGGGTATTTTTGGTGTAATTATGAGAGTTATAAGGTTATAAGGGTAAATTATGTAATTTTCAAACCTGAGGGTTTTTTGGTGTAATTATGAGAGTTATAGGATAAAAGACTTTTGGTAAAAAACAGAGAAGGCTAGGAAAAGTCTTTCCAAAAGAGGAAAAAATAAGGGCATCGAAAAACAAAAACGATGTAGGCCCACCAAAAATGAGAATTGAAAGAGACAAGAGATCAGAGATTGACCTTTCGTACAAATTTTCTTTTCAGCACGATATAGAAGAGATGGTTTGGAAAAAACTTGAATCATCACTCGGTGAAGAGCAAAAAAAATTCGAAAACTGCTTTCCGAGAGAAGTATTTTCAGTCAAGGAAAATATGAGAGTAAAGCTTCAAAAGATATGGGAAAATGGACATCCGGGCAGAGAATAAACCCCGAGAAGATCTTCTCACTCTCATAAAATTCCTCTCTCACTATAGTAATCAAATAGAGAGAACCAAAATTCATCAGAATATAACAGGCCCAGCCCTCTTTAGAGGCAATCCATTTACACAAGCCCTCTCGGAAGCAATCCATTTACACAAGCCCTCTCCGGAGGCAATCCATTCACATAAAGCCCTTTCCACAGGCAAAAACATCACACACAAGCTTTTTCCGGAGGCAATCCATTTGCATAAGCCTCTCCCGAGGCAATCTAGTCACACAAGCCCTCGCCAGAGGCAAAAATACTCACAAAAAAGCCCTCCTAGAGGCAACTTTCTTTCTTTTTACAAATCAAAAGCCCTCCTAGAGAGGCACAGTGGAGCAATGGTAGTCCTTCTATCTGAGGCGAGTGGAGCAATGGTACTCCTCCCATCTGAGGAGTTGAGCAGTGGTATCCTCCCATCGGAGGCTAGTTAGTGGAGAAGTGGTAGTCCTCCCATCTGAGGCTAGTGGAGTAAATAAAAGTCCTCGAAAGAGGCAGTCAGTGAGGTAACAAAATCCCTCCGGAGGAAAAACTAAGCAAAAGCCCACTCCGGAGGCATTCACGAACACTTTTTCATACACCACTTCCTTAGAGTTCTCGCGGGAGCCATGGATCATAGTATCTTCCAGTCCCCTCAATTCTTTGTAAGCAAGGAACTTGAGTCGAGAGGGTTTGTGACACCCGATCCGTGACCCCGCAAGAACCCCAACGATCTTCGAGAAGTACTATTTTGGAGTCCGGAACTAACTGAACCCCCGAAACTACCCCGAAAGGGTTTGTTGGCCAACAAAACATATTTTTAAAGTGAAATGTCGCACGACAATCAAGTATGTCGCACGACATTTTCCCTCTATAGGGACATGTCGCGCGATAAACACCCCACCATCCACTTTCTGACTCATCAGTCTGTCAGAAACATCATTAAAGTAGAATGTCACACGACATACACACATTGTCGCGCGACATATACACTTTATGGGGACATGTCGCGCTACATATTGCTTTCCATCACTATAAATAGGCCAACACCCCCCAAGGATTAAGGACAGCAACTTAGGGTTGAAGAATTATTGGTTTATGATCTGATTTTCTAATTTTTCGTCAAGCATTTTCGATTATCGTCTTATTTCTGAAGAATTATTGAATCTATTCTCGACACTCGATGTGTCACGTCTCTGAAATCGAATTCTCGAAAATATTTGAAGAAGGAGAATATTATTATGGCCTGATATCTCTCTACCGTATTATATTTTCTTTCTTATTATTATTCTCGTGGGGAAGGTAAATAAAGTCTCTTTTAGTATTAAACATTATATATCCGTATACTTGTTTTATTTCTGTTATTTTGTCCATGTTTTATTTGAATAAACTTATGGCCAAGCTACAAATAGTTTCTGTTTTCAAAACAAAAGAACCTGATAAAATCATTTACAAAAAAATCAGAAGAGTAAGTACATCATCATCCGAATAAAATTTGTTTCCAAAACCCGAATTGATGAAACTTACTTAGGAATTAAAAACCCGGTATATCCTATCTCTTTCATAGACTGTGATATGTCTGGTAAAACTCCCCTCAAGAGTTCTGATTCCATATTAAATTAGTTCCGATAAGAGATCCAAACTTTTCCAGAAGAAGTTTAAAAACTCGAGAAAACCATCATTATCTGAGAAATAATATGGGAGAATCTCTTTAAATAATACAACTTTTGTCACTTATATTTACATCTTTTCAAAAACAAAATATTGGGTCTCGGAACACAAAGGTTTTTCATACCTTTCTCGGTTTCCTAAAATTAGGGTTTCATTCGAAAAGTAGTAGACTGTCAGTAAAAGCATCCAAGTTATTTAACATAAAAATAAACATATAAAGACCACTAGAGACCGAAAGGGCGGAATGGGTGCTTAACACCTTCCCAAACTGTAATATAGTTTCCGAACCCTATAGAATCCTAGTTTCGTAGACAAACGTGTAAAGAAAGGCTTATCTGTAACCTCTTCTCTTACACGACCCTTTTTGTCATTTTCTCGTAAAACGTACTGGTGACTCTGAATGAACCCTCTTGCATCTAGAAATAGGATAGAGGGACACTCGATGTGAATTACCAAGACACGATAGAAGCAAATGGAACGACGAAATCCATTCTGATGGTTCAGACCCAAGGACCCAAGGACGGGAGCGAGACCCAGGGGTCGCATTTGCGGATTCTCACATGCCCCCACAGAAAGAACACATAACAAACTTCTTATCCACAGGAGAAACTCGGAAACCAAGTGAGAGAAAAACCTCCCTTGTAGCTTCGCATATATAGTAGATGATTGAACAAACAGCTAGTGACAATATTGGAAAAGAAAGTAGGAAATTTGGCAACTGTTTTAGCTGGAAATATCAAAAACCCTACTCCCCTGACATAGAAGAAATTATAAACATGAGCGACATTCTACAAATCCTCTACGGTCTACTTTTGAGAAGTCATAAGATCGCATGTTTAAAGCAAGACCTAGTTAAAGCCCCCCACTATTATTATTTTGATAGGAAACAAAATTTTATAAAATTCTCAAAGTACAAGTACGAAGTGAAGGGGGGCAAGCTGTCACCACCGGTACATATACAAAAGACAAGCATAAAAAAAGACCCAAATACATTCAAAACTATCATTAAATAAGATGCACATGATAACTTTTCTCAAAGGTCTATAGCCTTCCAATTAAGTTATGTATTGATTGTATTAATTCCACACCAAAATGCTTCAAACAATTTGGAATTTGAAGCCATAGCGATGCCACCAAATCTGATTCCTTCCCATAGCCATTCCTTTTCTTCCTTATTTCTTTCAAAAATCCTATTATAGTATTATTCCTTTATATCCAAATCATCCACATAACTGCCACTTTGATGCACCTACACAAGGTCCCGCTTTTTTGAATATCTCCATCAATGTTAATATCCATAGGAGGATCGCCCAGATGTTGGAAGGACCAACAGAGACCGAATTCAGCCCACAATTTTGCCCGTATATAATAAGAATAAGGACAGTACGACAGAATATTACTCGATGTTTCTTCATTTTGGTTCCATAAAACAAACCATGATGGGATAGACAATAATTTGGTCTTCTCTTTTGCAGTAAGTCACAAGTATTAACCCACACTATATTATTATGCGAGTTATCCTAATAATTCCAATCTCTCAATAATTCTAGGTCATTCATAATTAGTGCTACCATAATATTGGAAATTAGACTTAGGTGCTTTATTGTCTTTTGACAAATTAGACTTGGGTACAAATTCCGTTAAACCTTGTTAAAGTTAATAGTCAGATGGCCACGTGACTTCTAACCAAATTTTAAAATTACAATGTTTAAAAAGAAAAGGGAAAAAAAGAAAGGCAAAAAGAAAATAGGACTCTCGAACCCATGACCTAGAGCTGGCCAGTGCTTGCCTTTAAAACCGAACCACACGCAAGTCTTAGATGTTGAATATATTGAAAAGGAGATAAATGATAACGATGCAGTATATGAGCCTACAGAAAAATATGGATGTAAAGATCTAGAGAACTGCAGAGGGATTATATTTCTACTAACAAAAAGTCCACAAAATAATTAATCAAAAGAACATTATTTTTTACTCAATGAAATGAGATCTAGAGAAAACATGCTAAAATGAAGACAAGAAAATGAGGAGATAGACCAGGCGAAGATATACCAACATACCAATAGAGACTCTGAATAAAATGAGATCTAAAGAAAACATGCTATAAGACAGCAATAGACCTTTGTGAGAATCCCCAAATGCGACCCCGGGTCTGTCCCGTTCGTTGGGCGTCTGAACGTCGAAAAGGATCCCGCCGTTCCATTTGCTTGGAGTATTTGATAATTCATATCGGGTGTCCCTCTATCCTGTTTCTAGGTACAAGAGGGTTCATTCAGAGTCGCCAGTACGTTTTATGAGAAAACGGACAAATAGGGGTCGTGTAAGAGAAGAGGCTACAGATAAGCCTTTCTTTACGTTTGTCTACGATACCAGGATTCTATAGGGTTCGGGAACTATATTACGGTTTAGAAGGTGTTAAGCACCCATTCCGCCCTTTCGGTCTAGTGGACTTATATGTTTATTTTTGTTTGAAGAACTTGAATGCTTTTACTGATAGTCTACTACTTTTCGAATAAAAACCCTAATTTTTAGGGAAAGGGGGAAAGGGTATGAAAAGCCTTTGTGTTCCGAGATCCAATATTTTTATTATTGAAAGAGATAAATACAAATGACAAAACCTTTTATTTTGAAAAAGTATCCCGTATTATTTCCTCAGATAATGACGGAATTATCGTGTTGTAATTACTTTTGTAAAAAATTTGGATCTTGTATCGGGACTGATTTAATATGGAACTAGAACTCTTTGAGGAGAGTTTTATCAGACACGTCGCAGTCTATAGAAGAGACAGGATATGTTGATTTTAGTTCCTAGATAAGTCTTATCAGTCGGGTTTTGAAAACAGAATTTTATCCGGATGATAATCTACTTACTCTTCTGGTTTTGCAAATGGTTTTCTAGGGTCTTTTTGATTTGAAGACGGTAGGCTATTTGTACTTGGCAATAATTTTATTCAAATAAAACGTGGACAAAACAACAGAAATAAAACAGAACACAGATAAACCTGATTTTTGAGCGCGTTAGGAATCTAGCACAACCATGTTGCCACTTCGCTTACTAGGACGGGGATCGAGACTTTATTTACCTTCTCGACGAGAATAATAATAAGAAAGAGAATATAATGCGGCAGAGAGATCTCCGGCGATAATAATCTTTCTTTAAATAAGACACGTCAAATGTCGAGAATAGATTCGATTTCTTCAGAAATAAGACGATAATCGAAAATGCTTGTTGTTGTTTTCTGCTGTGATGTTGGTGTCTACTGTTGTCTAGAACCATGGGGGTGCTGGCCTATTATAGTGGTGAAAAGGTGTATGTCGCGCGACATTCTACTTTAATGATGATTTTGACTCACTGATGAGTCAGAAAGTGGTGTGTGGGGCGTTTGTCGCGCGACATGTCCCTATATGGGGTGATTATCGCGGACATACTGCTTTTAATGATGATTCTGACTCACGGATGAGTCAAAAATGGAGTGGTGGGGACGTTTGTCGCGCGACATGTCCTATATGGGGTGATTGTAGCGCGACATATTCTTTTAATGATGATTCTAACTCAGATGAGTCAGAAAGTGGAGTGGTGGGGGGCGTTATCGCGCGACATGTCCCTATATGGGGTGATTTTTGCGCGACATACTACTTTTAATGATGATTCTGACTCACTGATGGGTCAGAAAGTAGTGAAAGGAGTGGTGGTGGGATTGTCGCGCGACATGTCCTGTCAAGGGGATTGACGGCGAATTACTGCATTGTGTGTGACATTCACTTTTAAAACATGTTTGTTTGTCCAACAAATCTCGGGATAGTCCGGTGTGTATCGGGTGAGTCCGGACTCAAAAAATAGTACTTTCGAAGGTCGTTAGGGTTCTTGCGGGGGTCACGGATCGGGGTGTCTACCACACCCTCTCGACTAGGCTCCTTGCTTGCAAGGATTTGAGGCGACTGGAAGAGACGTGATCGATGGCCCCACGTACTCTAAAGAAGTACACGTATGAAAAGGTTGTTCGTAGATGCCATCCAGAGAGGTCGAATATTACCTCAAGGCCTCTTTCGAGGGCTTCATTTACTGCTCCACTCACCTCAGAAGGGACGATACCATTGTGCTCTGGTGCCT